>LUGF01010155.1:434337-482141 GCA_001625245.1 Calycopis cecrops
TGTTTATTTTATCTCTATTACTTTATACAATTGTGTCTTTATTACGAGTAGCTTGTTAATCTTAATATAGCTCTAAAATCAAACATCATTACATAGTATAAAACAAAGTCTTTTATCGCCGTGTGTATGTCTGTATGCTTAGACCTTTGAAATTACGCAACCGATTTTGATGGGTTTTTTTAATAGATAGAGTGAATCAAGAGAAAGGTTTATATGTATAATAACTCCATTTTCGAAGTCCGAAATCGACGCGGGCGAAGCTGCGGGCGGAAGCCAGTAAATAATAATCAATAAACCAATATATGTTTCGGTGATATAGTATAGTTTGTGGAAGATCCGAAAGATCCACGAAAAGCGGGCAATAGGAAATTGTTGACTCTACGAAGTCGAACGTGCACGGAATAAATGGTACAGATTCATAGTAAGCCACATATACCAGTCAAATATATTACAATTAAGAAAATATCGACTCTCATTGTACGGGACAATAGTCGTCCCTCTTTAGACAGGTCGCTCTTAGCCTCGAGATGCTGGAATTCATGCCGACTGAAATTTGGGTCACCATTTGAGTTCGCTCTCACATCTCTTGTTCATTTAACACCGCGTTTGTTTTAAAATATTGTTTCTCACGTTGTATTACAAGTCACGAGCACACATTAGGATGTAAAATATAATTTTTTGTGCACTGAAACGACCTGTTTATACAAACAATTCTTAATTTATATATACACTGTGCACAGAGTTGTGTATTGCTTCTTAATCTCTACCAGACATCCTTTGTAGGAAGACAGTCGTAGAAAATAATGTATTTATTTTATTTATTTATTTAATAATCAAAATTATCCACAATATGACACAATGTGTATAAAATGAGTACCTGCCTATTAAAATACATTAAAAACTCTGCATTGGTAATACAGCTACATTGTGTTGACCTTATTTCTTACTTCTTTCCAGTGAACCACCGAAAACTCACAAATCATGACAACATGTCTGTCAATTTGTGGTGGTATGAGTGAGAGCTACCTCCCGGGCAGTGCCGGTTCAATATCTCTGCAATGCAGCATGACAATACCTCTTGCTCAATAACGCCATCAAACGAACTAATTGGTCCCTTGGAGAGGAGGAAGAAAGGTGCATGCAGTGCATCTGCATAACAATCATGCATTCTCATGTCCACGGACGTCTGTAATTATTAAAAGGCTCAGACTATATAAGGACTATATAAGTCTGTTCTAATCTCTACTAGAAGTACATTTTAACAGGTAATATATTTATCACTTACACTATTAAAAAATACCTATCCTATAATTTAATTTAGTTGATGGAATGCATTGTCACTTCTTGATGGAAATTCATATTATAATCTTATTAAATAATATACTTTTTTTATACAATTTCCACTTTTATCAATTTTTTATTGAGTTTAATAAAAGTGGAAATTGTATAAAAAAGTATATTATTTAATAAGATTATATAATTTAATTACCTATCAGCATCATCATCACCCCTCAAGAGGCCTCTAATAGTAGTTTATGCAACTGTCATATAATGAAGGGTATTAAAACACGAGTGAGAGTTTTTGAAACGTTAACGAGTGTCTTAATACCCGTGTTATATGCAGTTGCATACACTACTTTATCTTCACTAATGCAATTAATCAATTAATAAAACATTGCGAAACATTAAATTCACGCGTAGGTACGCATATTGTCACATCGAACCGACGCCTGTTTGACCGACGAGGCGACGACTGCTTGATCGACGAGGCGACGACTGTTTGACCGACGAGGCGATGACTGCTTGACCGACGAGGCGACGACTGTTTGACCGACGAGGCGATGACTGCTTGACCGCGCGACGATTTAAAATGTAATGTTCTTGAAGATAAATAATTTTGTTAAATACTTTAATATGATTGCAAAAATTGCGGCGCGTAAATATATACTTTTTATAATTCAATGTTAAAATACTAGCTTCAATGTTGAAATATAATGTAAAAAAATCACATGACTTTACTTTTAAATTTCTATTAAACAGTAGATTATTCGTTGTCTGTGGCGTTCATTTTTGTTATTATTTTTTTGTAGAACTTTGTCTCTTTCTCGCAAATCCTTCGTAAGCTGGCATTGAACCAATGAGATCGCAGCTGCAGCGCGCGCAGGGCCAATCAGGAGCGAACGCGCGCAGTTAAGGATTTTGAAATAAGGCTCTCTCACCACTCTCTTTCTCTCTCTCGCTCTCACACAGTGTTATAATGAGATTGTACGATATCGATTTGGATATTATAACATCATGTCAATTGAGTTTTTTGTTGTCTGAGCTATAACAGTAGTTATTACCTATAAGTCAAGTATTGGAAACATAAGTAGAATGTTACAACATTAGTGTAGATAAACTAATTTTCTAGCTCGTTGCCAGTTCCGTATTTAATTTTCCTCAAGTCATAATACATTATAATATTGTAATTATTATTGTAATAATATATAAGTCATGTGACTTACATAATGTTTGCGCGGGGAAGTCATGTGCTAACAATTAACGTTTTTATAAGTTTACAAAGTTACTATAAAAATCTTTGATGTATAATAATGGGAACTGAGTTATCTAAACTTACGATGTAAGTTTTTTTTATCACATTATTATGATAAATATATTACCTGTTAAAATGTACTTCTAGTAGAGATTAGAACAGACAATCTTTGTTGTGTTGTGTTCAAATATATAAGGTCAATTTATTGTATGTGTGTGTATGTCCAACCACAGATGAGGACGTTTGAGCCTCCGGTCCGACCAAAAAGCGTTGGGATTTGTCAACTTTTAGTAACAGTCCGAAGTTGGGAATTTATATCACACCCTGTGGCCCGAGCATGTTAAGCCGCCGGTCGTATACTTGATTTCTCTCCAGTTGTGTCGGACTGTCAGTGGAAGGAGAATAGAGAACACACTAGTGTCTGTGCACTATAATATGTTCTATGTAGCTAGTCTATGGAGATGGTCGTCGTACCCAAAATTGTGCTCGAAAGATTAGTATAAAAGATAGCCATGAACGTCATAATAAGTAAGACTCAATTCTATGCCTAATTAGTGATAGGAAATACATTTAGTTACAATAATTAATCAGTATTAAGTAACTCAAGGAAGCTTTTAACATTTGTGATGGTGTATTTTGAGAGGCTGGTGTCCAAGCTAGGCTTTACGTCACCAGGTCTCCAGATTTTACGCATTTATTACATTAATATAGTTCATGACTACATTTTACCATCCATGACTACATTAATGTAATAAATAGGTACGTGCAACTGCTTATTTGCCTTTTAATACTTAAAATAACACATCCGAGGGTAACTGTCAATAGCATTGACGCAAATGATGGCGCATAGAATGTCAGCGTATATCACGTCAAATTGATTACATGTCACTGCATCCTTTGAGCTGGTGAGCTCATGTATATTCATGGGCGTGACACGAGGAGAACCGTCCGTACGCATTATGCAAATTAGCTTGCCGCCTGGACGCTTCTGTACACAGAATTGGGTACATAATGGTTCTAGCGTGCTATGCTTCCCGGCTTTACTCCTCGCGCTCAATGTCAGTTCTCGCCACCACTGTAAAGCTTTGCTTGGCTAGCATGGTCACGGGTGGACTGTGAGCATGCTGTAAAGGTTGCTGTAAAGGTTCTAAAACGTAGGGATGTAAATACAAAGCAAAGCTTACTTTACAGTATAGTCATAGGTGGACTGTGAGCATGCTGTAAAGGTTGCTGTAAAGGTTCTGAAACGTGCGGATGTAAAAACAAAGCAAAGCTTACTTTACAGTATAGTCATAGGTGGACTGTGAGCATGCTGTAAAGGTTGCTGTAAAGGTTCTGAAACGTGGGGATGTAAAAACAAAGCAAAGCTTACTTTACAGTATAGTCATAAGTGGACTGTGAGCATGCTGTAAAGGTTGCTGTAAAGGTTCTGAAACGTGGGGATGTAAAAACAAAGCAATGCTTACTTTACAGTATAGTCATAGGTGGACTGTGAGCATGCTGTAAAGGTTGCTGTAAAGGTTCTGAAACGTGGGGATGTAAAAACAAAGCAAAGCTTACTTTACAGTATAGTCATAGGTGGACTGTGAGCATGCTGTAAAGGTTGCTGTAAAGCTTCTGAAACGGAAATGTAGAAACAAAGCAAAGCTTACTTTACAGTTTAGTCATATGTGGACTGTGAGCATGCTGTAAAGGTTGCTGTAAAGGTTCTGAAACGTGGGGATGTAAAAACAAAGCAAAGCTTACTTTACAGTATAGTCATAGGTGGACTGTGAGCATGCTGTAAAGGTTGCTGTAAAGCTTCTGAAACGGAAATGTGAAGAAAACAAAGCAAAGCTTACTTTACAGTTTAGTCATATGTGGACTGTGAGCATGCTGTAAAGGTTGCTGTAAAGGTTCTGAAACGTCGAGGTTGTAAATATACTTAAAGGAACGGTGATAAAATCATTTAAAGTAGAAATGTGCAAAACAAACAGCAGTGTAGTTCTAAAGTTCAATTCTGTCCACACTACAGTACTCTTTCTCTACCTATATTTGATTTAAGGAAATGATTTAGTCATTTTCTAAAAACATATCCTTTTAGACAGATTTGATAACTTTGCAGTAGCGTGAGCAAATCTGAGAAGTTTAGCAAAAAATAGAATCAGCCTAAAAAGTTTTTATCACTTTCGCAACGTCTTTGTCACTCCACATTGAGCAGCTCTACACAATGGAGTGTTGATGATAAACACTTCGATTGGCTTAAATTCACATAAGTTTTACTACGCTAACTTATCGCAAAATCTAGTTACTGATCAGGCAATATATCTATTACGAGTAGAATTTAATTACTCTTTTCTAAAATATTATGATGTGCGCATATCATAAGCGTGACAAATGCTCGCTACTAATCTATTATTAAAACAGAAATAAAATACACTCGTACAAATTGAAACCACTCTGATATATCGCGCTCATATACGCCGAGTATGAGATATGCGGGTAATGCCACAGCTGATATGTGATATCTACGACGTAAACGGTGAATTAATGGTTTTGTTCCACTCAGAAATAATCGGAGAATAAGTTCTTGTAAGAAGTATTAGAGGCACAACCCGCGAGGTACCTATCACATCGGCTGTATGTGAGTGGTATAATTAAGTAAGAGGCACGGTCACGCTGCATGCATGCATGTAGGAGCGAGAAGGATGAAGGGCAACACGTCTGTATAGCCTCTGTGCGGATATCTATTTGCGTCTGTAGTCATGAAAATGGCTCCGACTGCTCGATAGCCCCCTTATTCTATAAAAAAAGTGAAAAAGGTAAAGTAGCTATGCTCTCGTGTTTTGTCCAGATTGTTAGTTTTCGTTTAGTCGATAGGAGTATAACGTGTTATAATAAGGACTCTGGGTCTACGTTCGTTCTTTATAAATAAAAACTTGAGTATGAAAGTACTTTTTAGGGTTCCGTACCCAAAGGGTAAAAACGGGACCCTATTACTAAGGCTCCGATGTCCGTCCGTGCGTCCGTCCATCTGTCACCAAGCTGTATCTCATGAACTATGATAGTTAGACAGTTGAAGTCACAGATGGTGTATTTCTGTTGCCGCTATAACAACAAATACTAAAAAATTAAATAATATGAATATTTAAGGGGGCCCCCATACAATAAACGTGATTTTTTTGCTCCCACACAAAAGAGAAGCTCCCGTTTTCGTAGATAATGGTACGGAACCCTTCGTGCGCGAGTCCGACTCGCACTTGGCCGGTATTTTTAAATTTACTTGTTATGTTAGACACTGAAGTGTTACCAGAATTTATGGATTAAAATGATCTCTGCTGCCACAGTCGGTATTTATTAAGCGATACGATCTGGGGTACTTCAAGAAAAGAGCTTACTCTTACTTAAAAGGCCGGCAACGCGCCTGCGAAGCCTCGGGTTTTGCGGATGTTTATGGGCGGTGAAAGTCATCTTTCATCTGCTCGTTTGCCTCAATAAATTATCCTATTTCAAAATGTCGTAACCGACCATATACTGTAACTCACGTCAATATAATATCACATGGTTGAAAGGCGTGCAAATAAAATAAATTACACATTTCCAAACTGCACTTAAAATGATTCCGAACTTCAAAAGTTAATTGGCTCACTTCTATCGCCACTTAAAAGAAATCTTTAGAAATGTCGTTGATTTCTCTTGGATGGCCTTGAGGTAAGCCAATGAGTGGGCATTCGTAGACCGTAGCACTAAATAAATCGTAGTGATTGTACGAGTGCGAGTCTGAGGCTAACTGCTGACCTACATACAGGACGGCCAACAACTCGGACTAGAGAATCGAGCTAGACTGCGGATGCAATCAACTTTTATTTTATTTTGTTTCATTTTTCTGTTTAACTCGAGTTAGTTCTACAACTGTTAAATGTTTTATGTTCAAGTTGATATTTTTTTATTGAATACTAGTTAATTATTGTAATTAACATAAACTTTAGTTTAATGTGTGTTATTACTTTATTATGCCCGACAGACGTCATTATTGCGCCGTCTGCCGGGCTGATTTTTGAATCTAAACTATTCTCAAATCCCCTTCAACACACACAAAAATTAGTTAAATCGGTCCAGTCGTTAAGGAGAAATTCAGTGACATACACACGCACACAAGAAATATATAAAGACTAGCTGCGCCCCGCGGTTTCAGCGTAAATTTGGATCCCGTGGAAAATCATCCCATGACATTTTTTCGGGATAAAAACTATCCTATGTGTTAAGCCAAGTTACTCTCTATGTGTCTGCAACCCTCAATTCAGTAGTTTTTGCGTGAAGGAGTAAAAACAAACAAACAAACAATCTTTCGCATTTATAATATTAATAAGATAAGCATCAGCCAGTCAACATCACAATCAGTTTGTTGCGCCGGCTTTTTTCTCATGGCTCATTTCTGGCCCGATCTGAGGCATTCTGCCACCAGATATAAGAAAAAGAAAAAGAATCCATGTTGTCATCTTTTGCATCCGTTACCTATATGATAATACTTGCTGCACTCAGCGCTTTCACCCATTTAAGTTTCGATCCCGTAGAAATATCGAGATGAAAAATAGATGTTGTCCGGCTCTCAGACCTAGGCATAAAAATTCCACGAAAACAGGAGTATGGTAACTAATATTGTCACACAAGAATTTTAATATATTCTATTTCTTGTGTGCTTGTGTATGTCATTGAACTCCTCCTAGATTCCGTGTGTATTTTATAAACATCACACACGGAATGCAAAGTGATCCTATAATTCTATCTTATGACATAAATAATGCTACAAAAGTGAAATACAGAGCATTAACGTAAAATTGTAAACACCTTCGCCTGTTAAATGTTTCACTCGCGAATAAATGAGGTGACATTTAGCGCCGAAAGCCTCCCGGATGAAAAAGGTTGGATGATGTGGGGATATATCATGTGCGGCGCGCGGCGGCGGACGTAATTGAATGAGCGTTTTTATTTTTCATCAGCTCACAAATTGCTTTTCTGATCCTGGCTTACTTGAACTTCAATTAGGGTATAAATCGAATGTGTCGCCATTTTTGTGTGTGTGTTTGTTCTGCGCGTAACATTCACGAACGGTTTTTTGGCGGGCAGCCGGAGTATGATAATGACGGGTCACACAGTTATGACGTTGCCCTTTTCTTCTGCCCTATGGACTATCGTCAACTCATAAACGGCACGTATGCCTCACACCTAACATTATGTCGCCACACTTTTGTGTGGGAGTGATACCGTCCCAGTCGTGCCGGTCCAATCCAACTACAATACACGAATTGTAACAGGCAATTTGTGAGAGTCACATGTTACAAATTGCTCCTGACTTTAAAGAACAAATTAGTATTATTGATATAATAATATACTTTTATCTACACTAATGTTGTAACATTCTACTTATGTTTTCAATACTTGACTTATAATAACTACTATTATAGCTCAGAAAACAAAAAACTCAATTTAAGCAATTTGACATGATGTTATAATATCCAAATTGATATCGTAAAATCTCATTATAACACTGTGTGAGAGCGAGAGAGAGAGAGAGAGTGAGTGGTGAGAGAGCCTTATGTCAAAATCCTTAACAGCGCGCGCTCGCTTCTGATTGGCCCTGCGCGCGCTGCTACTGCGCTCTCATTGGTTAGATTTTAATGTCGTCGAGTTCGCTGTGACGTAGGCATGAATTTAATGTTTCGCAATATTTTATTAAATGATTAATTGCATTAGTGAAGATAAAGTAGTGTATGCAACTGCATATAACACGGGTATTAAAACGCTCTTGTTACTATTTTGAAACTCGCGTTCGCTCGTTTCAAAAAATCACACTCGTGTTTTAATACCCTTCATTATATGACAGTTGCATAAACTACTATAACTAAACACATTATTACGACAATCTTATTATATACTAGCTTCAGCTCGCGGGTTCGCCCGCGTGGATTTCGGACTTCAAAAATAATTTAAAATTTTAACTTATTATGTTATTCTGATATGAAAGCTATATTACTGTAAAAATCCGTTCAGTAGTTTTTGTGTGAAAGAGTAACAAACATCCTTACAAACTTTCACATTTATATTATTAAGTAGGATTATTGTTTATTTTAGCAATATAATCACCTGTAAACACTTCTAAAACAATGACCAATTCTAAGCGGCCGTATTTCAGTCTATCAACCTTATACCTTTGACGTTATTTAACACAAAGTCGAGTTTTTGTTCATAATCTGACGTGACAAATGATACAAGAGATATAAAGGAGCAAAATTTGGAGGCAACTCGAATAAAGCTTTCACGGAATTTCAAGAGCCATCACATAAAAAGAAAACAGCCGATTGCTACCTGAATATTAATGAAACAATTCCTGTGATCTTTGTTATGTCGTGTTTGTATTAAAATTGTAGCCCTCGTCAATTTGACGAGGTCATTATTTTTTTATTGCATGAATTAATTCTCTGTTGGAGCCGATTTTTTTGTTTTTCGCTCAGGTGATACCGCCGTAGTGGCACGTCGCGTTTCGTGCGGTGTGTTTTTTACGATGGCTCATTGGAGGAATGGGAAAGAGGGACACACCTCCTGCATAATATCTATGGATGTTGACGGGTGACATTAGTCAGAAAGCTTCACTGCTCATTTGATCGTAAGCGAGTCAATCCGGGGGGCGCAGTTAGATGTTTAATAAATTTTATGATGCTGATCAATGGAATGGAAATTCTAGATTTTATGACGTCAAAAGTTGAGTTAACGAAGGGCATAAATTTTAAAGGTCAGCTTTGTAAAGAAGCTTATCGTAAAAACTGATGATAATGTCACTAGAATAGAAGGAAAATTTAAGAAAAATACATCTGAAATGTTACCGCAGACGATGATTAGAAAATAAGGACAATGGAGAGCTGGCGTGCACTCCACGTAAATAGCCTCTATTATTTCTGGCTAAGAAATGTCTCTTCCTTGAATAATAAAGATTTTATTTGTGATTTAATTGTGAATAAGCATTGTTTTGTTTGCAATGTAAGAGGGCAAAGGAGCAGTTGGTGGTTTTTAATAACTACCAACGCATATAGATACTTGTTACTTGTGTCCTGGGCCATTTCCGCAACTCGACGCTATTGCACCTTTTTTGCGTGTGGGTGGGCATTTTCATCTTCTTCACTTTCACATGTCATTTCCAGTTTAGCTTCTTCAGGAAGGTCACCAGTTTCTTGATGTTGGCGCATGCCGTCTGGAGCGTTTCAGGGTTTCCTAGGTAGGACGTCCGTAGCTCTGCCACTCCCGTGCACTCCGTGAACACGTGAGCTGCTGTCTCCTCTGCCTCTAGGCAACGCAAATAGATATCCACACCTGTTCATCAGATGTTGCCCTCTTTCCCCCTGCTTTCAAATGAGAATTCGGCTGCATTACACCATGACGCAACTTACTAGTTACAATTTAAACATGATATTTTTTTAACTCCTGTCGTAAATTACTAAATGGGATTATTGTTTTGATATTAGTTATTGCCAGCAGGTCGAAGGACCATCGGCAGGGGGTAGGGGTTGATTGTAAAGGCTTTTTAGTTAAATGGTAATCGGATAAATAAAAAATGTATCAAAGCATGATAGTTACCAATTAATAATCCTGACTTTAAGATATCTTTGTATCTATATACTATTTGCTTATTTTGACGCTGGCAGCAGTCCTTGGACGAATTGTTGCTGATAATAATCACTGATAAAATATAACGTCGTATTATACACGGTTTTGACATCAGTACCACGAACCGAGCTCAGTTTTGCCCTGAATATTACTGAAAATGGCGTCTCAATTTCACGTGCGCTTTTCCTTTGTGCTATCTGATTTTATCACTCGCTCTAGGAGGAAGGATAACATTTTCAGGATACATTTTTGAGAAAAAATAAACTTCGTAGAGGGTTAAATAAGGAATTAGTGTCGGGACGTGGCTGTTTTTGTCTATCGTATTATAATAACTCTATAACATCATCACATAATTATTATTTTTTCAATGATTGTTTATTGTTGGAAAGTATTCAATTTGGATAAAAGATTTCGTTTTAATTTTTACGCGATGGTAAGGATATGATTTGTATGACCCATTAATTTTATACATTGTTTATAGTATAAGGAGGATTTTTGGTGACCATCAACGCCCCTAGATATCATATTTGTTATGCAGATGTTTTGTTCTATTTCCATTGTCTCCTGCGCCAGCCTAGCTGTCAGTGTTATATGAGGGAGAGGTTCTAGTCGTGCGGACCTAATTTGACTTTAGCTGTTACTAAAACTATGCTCGGATTATGATTTGTTGAATACGTAGGAATGTCATCTATCTGATTGATCTGGTTCTATCATGCGTTGTGGCATAAACGGCGTTGAATGGACACGATAATAATTTAGGATATGATTAAAAGGACCTTAATTATACCACGTCCGACCTTCATCTGAAGCAACCGCTTTTACGAATCATTTTATCATAATTGAAAGGCTCCTGATGATAAACCAAATTTACCTTTTTAGGTAACAAACCAGAGGACCGCAAACAAAAACCTCGGGAGAACAATTGTAATGCGAAATTTCATTTTCAAACTTTATATATTAATTTTCATGTCCAAATAATTTAATTCATAAGATAAAATGGTCGTTAGGGAGTTCGGAACTTTGTTACTAATGGAACAAGATATATTGGTATTATATAAACGATCCTTTATAGTAAATATGTGGATACGGATTAATGGGATTCATTTCCGAAGTTATGGCGCTGTTCCTGGTTGTAACTTTATTTTGATAGGTAGTAACTATGCGGCTTGGAATACTCCTGGGCATAAGATTATAATTATATGATTTCAGATTAGATAAATAATATTCTGGAATTAATTATTAGGTAATCATCATAAGATGTAGAAATTCCTTTCTATTCTATTTTGTTCGATAAATAATAATATAATATAATGATGCGTGTGTGAAATAATGTAATAATATAATAAATTATTAGATAATTGTTAAGAGGATTGTTCACGTTATACTATTTGTTCGATAAACAGTTTTATTAAGGGATAGTGCTTTTGTTCATGCAGTTGCATTTGTTCGATAAACAATTTTATTAAAAGTAAAGTGCCTTTGTTCACGTCATACCATTTATTCGATGTACATTTTTTATATTTGCAGTGCCTTTGCTCATGGTATTTCGTTCGTTCGATAAACATTATTATTAAGTGCTTCACTGGTGGCAACTGAATCGAACTGAGGATATTAGTGTAGATTTTAAGACTCTAGACGATTCTATGTGGAATGTATTAGTGGCTAAACAACATCATAATTATTATTTACTTATTAATGATGATGAAAATTCATTATTATAATTACAACATAAAACAACACAGATAACACAAAGCGGGTTAACATTGTAGTTTACGTTTAGTTCGCAGCTGACGTCAGCGGAAAATTAGACCCAATTAAATATTAAACTGGATATTAATCCGAGTTTCGTACGTAATGGAGGCTCGTGTCGGCAATAATTTGTTCCGGACAAGAGGCCCCGGCTGAACGGCCGGTTGGTTTTTTAATTTTCCTTTTAGACACGATCCCGTGAGCCAATGTAGGCCTTGATGAAATTTCAACTCGCTTTTAATGTTATTTACCGTCCTGGAAGCTTCATGAGCTTCGCTTCGATTCCGAGTATGAAATGTTTCGTGAAAATTGTACAGTTTGATTAATTCTGGGAAGTGTTCTATTTATAGCGCTTCATTTAAGTTATATTTTGAGAGAAAACACCTCAATATTCGCGTACGTACATTTCGACCGAATGGTTCAAAAATTTTCTCATTTGACGACGATCTGAAAAACCTATTTTATTTTTAACACAAGTTTAAAACTTATGTGAAAATTACGGTTCGCGCTGCCTACCTCATTATGCACCTGGCGTGAAAATGTAAGTAGGTACATACGCCTGCCTTGGTGAAGAACAAAATATGCATTCCCGAAAGGTTTCAAAATCTTTAAGGAATACTATCTACAACAATCAACGCTCCTTGCGTTTTTTGTTTTAACTTTACTATGAATATTCTTCACGTCTTCTATTGATATTGCTCAACAGTTATGTATCTATATATCCTATTATTATTTGAATTAAATACAGATGGACAGGTCGCCATGCAGTTACAGGTTCGGGATGGATGCGTCTTAGCTTGAAAGAAGCCCATATCCAGCAGGTGATATACATGCTGATAATGGTGAACACAGACCGAAATCTTGGCTTTAAGCGAGTTATTATAACAAGCTCATAAGTGTAAAGTCCTAACCGCATAGGACAGCACATTACCGAATACTGCCTGAATAACCCCAACCCTTCACCTAAGTTAAACACGTTACTCAAAGTGACAAGAACAAGGGTTATGCTAATATTGTTATTGCGTTCGCGATTAAGACATTTTAAAGGGGCTCTATATATAGACCGCCTACGCTCCCGGTCGCGGTCGGGGGTCTTTAAGAAACAGCCGAATCATTGCGCAAAGGTCCTCGTAATGTTGCTGATGCTAATTTTGTAAAAGGTCACAGTACTATTGGGTACATCGGTAAATGGGCCGACACCGACATTTTGTAGTATAAGAGGGCAGAAAAAAAATCATGACGCGCATAGACATCAACCCGATCCCCGCGTTGCCCTCCTTCCTGCTTCCCTCCCCCCTCCATGAGCCACCGGATACTTACACATCTCACGACAGCACAGCTGTCACTTCACGCCGGTAGCGTGTTAGGGTCAATTCACACCAAAAGCGCGGCGAAGCGCAGCGAAACGGAGCGCAGTTTATGTGTCATATGAATTTCAACTTTATTTTCATTACTATAGTACTTATTATCGAATTCTCGCGACTTCTGGAGCATTCCAGCGACTTCTTACGCATTAAAGCGACTTCGCGGGAATCCGCGCGTCCCGTTCGAGTTTCTCATGCGATAATAAGTATTATAGCAATTGTTATAAAGTTGAAATTCATATGACACATATACTGCGCTCCGTTTTGCTGCGCATCGCCGCGCTTTTGGTGTGAATTGACCCTAAGCGGCAGTATCGTATGAGATGTTACATCTCACATGATACTGCCGCAAAGTGAATAGGCTGTTGCGTATAGTGAGGCTTGTGAATTGCGTGCTCATAGTTGGGAGGAGTGGTGATATGACGGTTTAATATGTATGCAGCTACAAGCGTCAACAGCCATCAAAAATGATTCACTTCGGTATCTCCTTATAAACGAGGTCATTTGTTCCTTCTCAAATATAGTTAATTTCTTATCTTGCAAAAACGACGCCAAAGCAGTCAAAAGATAGTATTCTTGTTGCTTCAAAAATATTGATAAAGAGTATCGTTTTTTTATGCACCTGACACAGAAACCGGAGCAGTTCGTACAAACCATATATTCCATTGTTAATGTTCTCTCTGTCACTTACCTGAAACAAAAAAAAATATATTTTTAAAAACCTGTATATATCATCTCCCATATCTGGAGATTACTCCTTAAGAAGGAACGTGTTTCTTAACTGAAAGGACAAGAGACGCTGCACCGTAAAGCGTTACTGTTTCACAGGATTTGACACCTCGTATTTTTTTATACCGAGGGCCGTATTTTTATTTAGTAAGTAAATAAAAAATAAGAGTAAAATACCACCACATAAGTACAGTATGAGTATCTACATATATCTACACTGTGCGATGAGTTGTATCAGAGTACATAGTGGTATGGTTTTTATCGCTATGCTACAGGGTAGGCATAACAACATTTAAACATACTAGTGATCGCCCGGAATTCGAAATTATATCTAAACTGCGAAGAAAAATCCATTAAAATTTGATTAAGCACGCAAATTCCCCATATTCGAGGAAATAAAAATTTCTTCTTTTTCTTTCAACTTCCACTACAATTTGACAGTGAATGAGGGTATGATTTTATTTAAATTAAATAACAAAAGTATTATATTAAAATATTATCGTTCTGCACAACTTCTTTATGTAATCTTCAACAGTACCAAATTTCAAATTCATATGTTATTTTTTCTTCGCGTAATAAAACATATATCATTCGAGAACTAGATGACTTTCTGAAGTATAAGCCGCAGATTTCTAGTTCAAGATCACGTGAAACATTACAGAGGTCGAAGAAGACGATAAATAAAAGATTCTTGAACATAATATAATAAAAATATTTCAAAGGGTGCGCCGAAAATAAAGGAAGACCAACATTGTGGCTATACCTTATAATAACTGGAGCGTTTTGGTGATGGAGAAAAATGTGAGCGATTTAAAAAAGGTCGACAAAATGATATATCGAAGAGGGTTACTTTGTGAAGCTTTACGCTAACAAAATTATGAGTTGACTAGCTTTGGCGCGCTATTTCGTGCTTGAAATATTAAGGTATAATTCTTAGATTTATTCTTTCTGCTTACGGAGGTAAAACCAAAAAAAAACATAGTCTTTTATATCTATACATGCTATGTCTAAGTCATATATGTCTAAAAATACAAGGAGTGTTTTAGTGTATATTTATAAAGACAACATTATTATTTTTGGACTTAACTATAAATTAAAAATGATAGGTTTTTCACAGTTTGTTCGGCTCCGCTTTGTCTCCTAGGAAAGAGGTGATGCGTCGTCATTTAGTGATCGTAATATTGCGGTGAATAGAATCACTAGAACGTTTGTAAGCCAAACAGAAGTTACGGTGTCAATCTTCGCTCTTTCAAAAACTGTGCCATTTGGTTTAGCTATTCTCCGTTCTAGTTACCTCATTCACGGTAGTGTTGTGACAGCTTCAAGACTAGATAGCTGTTCTAGGAAAATAAAATAAGTAACTTAAAAACGTAAAACGTAAAATAAGTAACACGGCCATATATCATCGTTGTCCATAGCTTAGAATGTGAGATATACTTTGCTCTATTAGATGCATATGACACTAACTTTGTACATTCTATATAGTATGTAAAACGACTAATACAAGCTGCAGAACCTTTTTTTATGGTACGCCTAGGGGGCAAACGAGCATTCGGTGCCATTTTCATGACTACCGACTCCCATAGACATAGAGCACCGCATAGAGGCTACACAGATGCGCTGCCCTCCTTTCTCTTCCCACCTCCATAGGCAACCGGCTACTTAAACATTGCGCGAAACGCGACAGCACAGCTGTCACTTTTCGCCGGTCTCGTATAAGCGAGAGGTACCACCCCGGTCGTGCTAGCCTATTTCGACTGCATGCAAGCATGCAGTGTGGCACTACCTCTAACAAACCATAATCAGAAAAAAACATTTGTAAAAAACATAATAGAATTTTTGTTTTTTCGAGTAAGTTTGTATTCCAGTATTACAAGCATAACGGTCATACTCGTAGATGCAATGATATGATATAAATGTTAGAAATATAAATATATAAATACAGGGCTATATATCTATTTAGTCTAGTTTTAAAGTATGATGTCAAAGCGGCCAGCAGACAGCCAGGGTCAATAGCCGCAGCGCTTCCGCAGAACAATGCGTACTTATCACAGAGAGTCTGCATGCGAGGCGCTATAATGAAATAAGCTTCATAAACAAATGAGTTTTATGGATGCCCTATTTACCTCCACAACGTGCCACAAAACTTATAGACAGCTCACACTTAGCGGCGGTCTATTTTTATACGATGCAGGGCAAACGAGCAGGTGCTAGATTACTACCACCGCCCATAGACATCCGCAAAACTAGGCTTTGCAGGCGCGTTGCCGGCCTTTAAAATAAGAGTAAGCTGTTTTCTTTCAGTATCGGTATTTATCAAACTGTTTTTCTCCGTATGTTATAAAATGTTAAAGTCGTTATTTCATTTATTAGTATGGCCTCTGTTTTTATAGTGCTGGGCTTGGTGCTGGGGAGAAAACCTCTTTTGACTCCAAGAACACGAAGTCAAGAGAAAATGCCTGGTATGCAGTAGTGTAACTTTAGGTGACATAGGAGGACGCTTACCATAATTGGTCGCACTTATTATTCTTTGGAAAGAACAAAAGATTGTTGTGGCTTCATTTTGAAAAGCTCCAGTAGTAGTTGTGCTGCAGAATAATTTCTAAGAGCAGTAAAATAGTGATTCAAATTAAAATTAAAGCAATTTTTCTATCGACAAATAGCTCAATAAAGAGATAAGAGTATTTTGACATAAATAAATTGCTGAATAAACGCAAAAGTTTCGCTGGCGACTCGCACGCCTATTCAACCGTGTTACCTCGCCCGTATTTACTCACACAATCGAGTGTATTTAGCAAACTTATTGACTGTTTCATCGAACTGTTGCACTAATGACCTACGTGTATATGGCGCTTGCAACGCAACGCACCCCCGGAGGCTGCGTGGTGACGTCACGGGGGACAGAGACGGGGAGGCCGGAGGGAGCGGGAGAGAATATAGGCCAAACACCGACCTACCTTCGCTCATAGGCGTAGTCAGCACCTACGTCAATTTCATAATAAGGGCGCGGAAATATATATCGCTAATGTGCATATGCATCCGCGCGTCGCCCGACTAATTTGACGTGTAATGTTGCTCACTTAATTAATGATCATCATGACTTATCTGTGTGGAAATAGTCCTGAAGTTGTAACAGTTGGATGCGAGTAGTTAGGGATAATTTTAGGGTTCGTGTAAAGCTAAATTTAGGTATTGTGTAAAAGTAATGTAATGATAAAGTTAATGTAATGATAAAAAAATATAATGCAAAAGGGGTGGTAAAAAGTTATAATTCTAAGAGATGATAATTTGGAAAATACAAATTTTAGTCTTATTTTGGCTTTATTATAAACTAGCGGACGTCCGCAACTTCGTTTACGTGACTTCGTTTTTTTACCACAGTCGGTTAAAAAGTAGCCTATAGCCTTCCTCGCTGAATGGACTAACTAATACTGAAATAATTTTTCAAATCGGACCAGTAGTTCCAGAGATTAGCGCGTTCAAACAAACAAACTCTTCAGCTTTATATTATTATTAGTATGGATAACATTTAAAGTGAAAGTCTTATTTACTTTAATTTATATGTACCTATAGTATAAGGGAGAAATAAAGGCGAAGGCTTTTGGTCACTAGCGACATCCGTAAAATGTTCCACCTCTTTAATGTCCTTCTCCTTACAAATCGGCAAAAACCCACATCTGCAGCGCCGCGAGAGGTACCTCCCAGGCGGTGCCGGCTCAATTTGACTGCAATTAAGATGGCTTTAATGGCCTGCGCAGACGAGGGATTTTAGTCCGCGGACTTTTTCGTCCGCTAAAATAGAACGCTTACAACTGTATGGAGTAACGTAAACGTGGGATTAAAAGTACCGCGTACAAAATGTCCCCCGAATAACCGAGGACACGCAGAGAGCGGACCGGACAAAACTACGCGGGAGTCCCTGAAAGTAATAGAACTCTTGAAACTAGGCAAAGCTTCGCACACATCGTGCACTCGAGAGTGAGGTACGTTCCGGGCAACAAATTATCGCATATCGTGTGCGTTGAGTACGCAGTAAATCCGCGGGAGACTTAATATTCGCAGAGCGTACTTTTTCTACGCCGCGGACAAAAATCCCTCTGCGCAGTCTGCGGAGACCATGTTACAAAATATTTCACCTGTTACAAAATATTTCAGCCGTAGATCACCCAGGGGAGAGCTCTTTGCTTGCAGACTATTAATCCATTACTTATTAATCATAATGCGGAGCATGCGCGATGTAAATTTTAGACTAAGCTCCTTGTCGTACAGATTTATCTCAGCTCCATAGGTACAAAGGCAAGCCGAGGTGTCTGATCTTGTTATACTTGTGCTGTAACTCTGTAAGACTTAATTAGCTGCTAAATTATATAGTCTTATAATGTTCTTTTTATATTCGCTAGCTGCGCCCCGCGGTTTCACTTGCATAAGTTTCGATTCCGTGGAAATATCGAGATAATATGTAGCCTATATGTTGACCAGACCTGTTGGTAATATATATAGTATTTTTGGCCTCGATATCTATTGTATATTACGCCCCTTTCTTTTAAAAAAGTCTATGCATATAATAAAATCGGAAGAAAATCAAAACAAATATTTTTTAAAGGGTAAGGGACAAAGGAGTAGTCGTTGCCGTTTGATGCCCACTGACGTCGATGAACAACCCCATGATTGTTATTGAAATGACGTGTTGTCATTAATCCCCCCTCCTCTCCTATGGACAACCCCAAAGTGCCGGTAGACGGTAGTACAGGCACAGTTCGCTTACAACAGTATGGCCCTAATATCATTTAACTCACATAATTTAGAGTGAACTAGGACCTTATTTGTTAGCAGTAAAATTGTAACACAGCGAAGGCTCGAGCGAGTCTCGAAGCGAGTAGCGCTCTTTAGCAAAATGCAAAATGAGCATTTTACGATGGCTTTTGTAACATTGTGCAACTAGAAGAATTTTACAACAGTTTTACTGAGAGGTTCAGAGGTACCTCTGTATGCCTGTAGCTGATGGGGCCGGCACAATCTGGGAGATACCTCTCGCTTTGTCGATACCCGCGTAAAGTGACAGGCTATGCTGTCGCGTTTCGTGCGGTTTGTGAGTAGCCGGTGGCACATTGGAGGGGATGGGTGAAGGACGTCAAAATTCGTCGTATTTTTTTTCTACCACCAACGCCGTGAGTTTGAACTTTTCTCCTGTTTTTTCGTCCACTACACAGGATCAAAAGTTCAAATTTCCAACACAGCCTACCTATACGTCTATCTAAAAACTCCCCGGTCGTACCGCTCCGTCGTTTGTCATGTAACAGCATCGATATAGTACTCAAGATAATACTTATATACTAAACATATACTATGTGGAGCAGCGTCACAACTAAATATATTTTCAATGTAACATTTACATTGGCTTTTATAGTTGACATTTAAATCCTATCGATGTCCAGTTCACTGCGTTTAAATGTTTAAAATCGGTTGAAGTATTTCACGAATGGGCGCAAAAATATATTTACGTGTCGTGAATTCTCGAAAGTTCCTTATTTTATTGAATCCTGCGTACTGCATAATATATTATATGCGAAACTTTGTGCTTATGTTTGTTGTTCGTTCACATAAAACTACAGATGCATTTGGATGCGAATTTTACGGAAAAAGACTACAATCAATAAACAAATAGCCACATTTATCCCGACAAAATTTAATGTTTGGATAAATTTTACGTAAAACCACAGCTCATATGTATAGCCATAAGTTCTACTAGGAAAAAAAATTGCAAACAACATTTATTACTTTTACAATGTGTTAGTGTGTATTAAACACAAATATAAAACAATTACAAATATAAAAATCTTATTCGAACCGATTCCTTTCAACGTGGAGACCAGTTATCAATAGAAGCACGCACTGTTTCTATGGGGAAATTCTTCACTGCCAATCGTATGGATTGTGGATTGTTTTAGGGACTTCAAATTATCATGGCGTTTAGAGCAAGCTGTACTCTCTAAAACTGACCATAAATCATTATCTAGAGGATTAAGATCGGGACTAGACGACGGCCAGTCTTCAGCTCTGAAGAAGTTCGAGACGTTAGCTTCCAACTAAGACTGCGTGAACGGAGCTTTATGACCTGACGCCGAGTCTTGCTGGAAGGACTATACATGGTTATTGAACATGGTGTTATTAAGGGGCTTAACTACCTTCTCAAGAATTGTGTCTTGCTACACTTGTGCCGATGTTTCGATACCTTTTTCACAAAAATATAGCTCAGTCATTCCTTCATAGCTAACACCCCATCAAATCATCACTGAAGTCGGATAATGCCCACGTTGCACTCTGTACACTAATTGGGAAGCTTCCTTAGTGCTATGAGCATAAACACGGTCATTTTGGTTGTTAATATGTTGCTCAATTGTAAAAATTTTCTCATCCGTAAACAAAATTTTTCTGTGATCTCTCTTTTCACTTCACTTCAGAAGTTGTTTCGGTTTTACCACCCTATTCATATTTAATTTATCAGTTAAGAAATGACCAATGCGTATCTTATAGGCTGTAAGTCCTAAGTCTTCAAATACGCGACAGGGTTCCAGGTGCTATTCTTATTTCCCGAGATAAAATCTTTTGCTTTCGGACAGGATTTCTTCCTATTCTTTCCCTTACCTACAGCTGTTTTGACCACGTTTCGTACAAATACTACGCGGACGGCCAGATCTTTCTCTGTCACAAACAGAGAAAGTTTCATCGGATGGGAATGGAAGGGTAACCCGTCTGCATAACAATTATGCGGATATTAATATGCTCCGACTGCTCGTTTGCTCACTTATACTATAAATGCTAAGGATGCAATGTGAAATAGAGTTATCAGTAAAATGCATGAGCAACATACACGGACGCTCATAACTTTATGAAGTTAATGCAATGGTGTGTTGGCTCCTTTGTAAATACGAATTTATATGCACATCTAGGTCACCGCGTGTGGAAGTACAGCAGCGGTGCATTGAAGTGCACTTGAGTGGCTGAAAGTATTCGAGCTGAGAACAAAGTGATCTTGGGCGTAGGAGCGCTACGCATACCTATTTATATGAAAATATGGTAATGTAAAGTGAAGGATTTGTTTTGAAGGTGTCTTTTCCTTTCTCTGGAACTGGCGACTGGCGAGCTGGCCTTTTCATGACTGATTCGGAGTGTTACTATAGGATGAGGGGGTTTTAAAGTGTATTCATCCGCGATCGTAAACCCATTGAATCTCACCCAAGGCCGATAGAATAAAACTTTAAAAAGTCTCAGAATCTTGATTGTGGAGGGTTATGGTGGGGTCAAGTACTGTTATTTGAGTATCTATGTGTGTAAAAAATCGACCAAGTGCGAGTCGGACTTGCACACCGAGGGTTCCGTTGCAACGAAAGTTATAGGCAACTTTCTGCGACATTTATTAGCAGAAAATAAAATAACTTGGTTTTTCATAGCGTTTGTATGCATGACAATGTTATATTTGCATTTTTTGAAATGTATTATTTATCAAAAACTAATAATAATAGCTCGCTCAAACCAATTTTCAACTCTCAACTCACTCACTGAACTCAAAACAAATTTTCATTGAGATCTATAGCATTTTCATTTTTTTTTTAGATTTCTCACTCTCTTATTTTAAAAGTTAAAGTGGGGGGGGGAAGGGTAATGTATATTCACTTTTCCTTTGGAGCGTCTATCTTTCAAACAACTGATTTTGACCAAAAAATGGTTTTAGTAACCTTAACGTCGTTTTTAAAAACGTTTTCATAGACACCCTTCACATGTACCTATGTGGAATAAAAAAAAAATTGATTTAGTTATAAGTATGGAGTGCCGCCCTTTGTTTTTTAATTTTTTTATTTTTATTTAAAATTCGAATAGCGGTTCACAGAATACAACAACCTACAAAGGTTTTAACTATGTAGGCTCAATAGTTTCGGAAAAGAATGACTGTGACATACGGACGGACGGGCAGAAGAACAGATAGACAAGACGAATCTATAATGATTCCATTTTTTGCCATTTGGCTACGGAACCCTAGAAAGGCAAAACTGACTGACTTATATATCAACTCACAGGCGAAATTTGAAAACCTTTAAGATGTAAGTGAGCATCAAGAAAGGATTTTTTTCATATGATGAGGGCGGTTTCACCCTCATCAAAAATAGGTGTACACCTAGTCATAAATAGAGAGATAAGGAAGTAATAAAAAGGGGTATTTAGGGCGCATGATTCAGCATGTCGCGCTATTTGTATGGCAATATTGCGACTGACGCGACGTTGGTGAAGTTGTGTGATGTGATATCCTCATCATCATCATCAGCCGAAAGACTAATATGACGTGTCCTTCTTTGTGGAACAGTTCTTTATAAGGCTATGCCAACGTGCTTTGCCCAATGTATGCAGTCAAAAGGGATAATGCCATCAAAGATGTAGATCCAGTTTCTCCTCTTTTTTTGGGATAAATATTATCTTTGTTATACTGAGTAATTTATGTCTCAAGTTTGATAAACATCTATTTTGTAGATTCTACGTGAAAAAACACACACACAAACTTTCGCATTTACAATTATAATAAGAAGCAACACGTACAAACGCCTGGAAGATATATTTACCACCGTGACTTTCACGAGTATATATTTCATAGTAATATTTAATAATATATAAGGTAATATTTCACGAGAACCGAACATTTTACATCGAGACAAATATGACTCGGCAGACTCGGGACCATTCAAATAAATACACTCTTTGTTATTTTCCAACTTTTCTTATTCATATTCTATGCACGTTCGGAAAAATTCCGTTCGAAAGCGACTAGCGCTTTGGATTAATATTTTTAGGTCACCTTTTATACAGCATACGAGGTAATCCCGTTGCGTATTTGCGAAATTTGAAAAACCGTAATTTTTTTTTGCTTTTTTTTTTGTTTTTGTGAATTTGTTATGGTTTTTATAAGTAAAATATACTGAAAATTTGTATCATTATCGAATATGATTTTTTATGTGCAAATATAGTAGCGTAAATAAAAAGAAATATAAATTACTTGTGCCTAAGAGAGCTTGACTAATTCATCGATTCAGAGAGCTATGCTTAATGCTTCTAGAAGCGTGCGTGTCAACTGTGAACTAAGAACATGTTTTGTCCCACGCATTAGAAATCAACAGCATAGACTGGGTACTCGATTCATCCTCGAGTCCCCTACATCCATCTGAACCCACCCAGGACCAGTGGAAACTCGTAAATGCATTTCCCCGCGAAACCATAAAAAGACCACAAAAAGGCAAATGTGTGTTACGCTAACACAAAATGATGGGAGATCTCAATGTTTGCAAAGTAGGGAAAAACCAACAATACAGTAAGAGGTCTCATGACGAGCGCGCGTCGGGGACCGCAGTAAGTAGGCCGCGAGCCGGCAGCCGACGCCGCCCGTGACCCTATAATATTTCTCACGACCAAGCCGAGTACACACTGTAAGACAAACACTCCGAAAATTGTAATGAAACCACTTTAAGGGATTTTATTTAGGTATTTTTGCTGTTCCGTCGTTTCGGAAGCTTTACACACACATGTTTGCAAATTTTTTGTCTAACGCTAACTTTGAAAATCAGTTACTTCATATCGCCCCTTTATTAGTTATAACCTAAAAGACAGAATTTTTAGGTGTTATTTTTAAAGACCATCAAGTCGTTTTCTAGGCCCCTTACGGCCCCCCTCTAGGCCTAGGCCTCCAGCGCCCACAAGGGGACGTTATCGCCCACAAGGGGGCGTTATCGCCCACTTTGGGAAATATTGTTTTACAGCAACAGTGTCATAACTTATTTAAAGTAGCCGATTTATAATTAAGTATTTTGTTGTTTCGATTAACGCAAAAACTACTTCTTATATGTATGTTGCAGTTTTGAGGTGTTTATTGGTGAACACCTAAAAATACTTGAACAAACCGAGATAAAATTCATCAAAGTTGTTTTATCAGACAATGGGTAAAGTTTATACTCTGAAAAGTGTATGGGACTAAATTGACATAAGCGGTATTGCCATTGTTGAATTACAGCGGTATAGGTATGACATGACCTCTCGTTTGAATAAAAATGGTGTGAAATGACAGCTCTGCTGACTCATTTCTTCGTGAACTTTCGGTGACTACAACATGTCTGCATGATGTCTTTGTGGATGTCCATGGCTGTCGGTAAGGTGCGTCAGTTTTTTAACTATGAAAAATGAAAGAAAAATATATTTTACGGCCCCACGTTTCTTACTTACCTTTAATACTCATTGTGAACTGTATGCCCTTTTATGTGTCACAAGTAATAACAGGTAGGCCAGAGATAATTTATTACCAGAGTGGTATTTTATGTTTCATTAATAATTCATGTTTGAAGTAATAAAAATGGCACGAGGGACGTCTCATCTTGTAAAGAAATCGGCTCGATCGATTATCATGAAATTTTCTGTATGTACCTATTCGGTAGGAATGAGAATTGGTCTCCCCAGAATCTGCCATCTGGCCATGGTGGATGCGTGCCTCTGTGATCTGCAAGGCTTTGTCGGCTTACCCATACTTGACAGGCTTAGGGGGAGAGACCAGGCTAAGAGCAACTCAACTAAGGATCCTCCACCCGTCCCTCTGAATCAGCATACGGCGGCGTGGATTGGGACGAACGGCAGGTCCAATTTCGGACACGTGGTTCAAAACGGACATGGTGGCGTGCTTCTTAAAGGCATTGGGACCAAGGATTAGGATGGGAACCTTACGGTACTGCACCTCCGGATGTCGAGTCTGATATAGGTCAACGTCCCGGGCTCCTAGATATCAAACGTACATGAATTCCCCCGAGTCAACAAAACAAGGAATGAGAAAAGGTCGTAAATATTATTTGATCTCGAAATTCCCACGTGATCAGGCAACTGACGCGGGTGTAACCGTAGGCTTCAGCCTTTCGTAAGTCTTAAAATTTCACATTTTATGCTAAAACATTTCACCCATTTATAATCCCCACATTTTAATTGCTCTGCGACATATTATGTCTCAATTATTCTACTCAGATTAACAATATAGTAGTTTGTATGTTTACTGTATAATTTGTATGATGTACTCTAACATATTCTTAGAAAACTAGACAATTTAATAATTTTGCTCTTATTTACATTATGTAGGTATACATTATACGTTCTGTGTGAATACAATGTCGTATATAAACTAAGGTTTTGATGTAAAAAGTTTTTATTTTATTTTATTACGACAACGAAAGACATCTCGGTCGTGTCTACCCATGTTACCCGGCTACGATGCAGCTCTAACTTTTTTTAAAAGTCATAGTATAAGGGACAAACGACCAGTCGGAGCATTTTCACGTACAACCGACATCCATAGAAACCCGCTTAAAGGTTATGCAGATGCGTTGCCCTCCTAACTAGTTGCTAAACGTTTGGTTGGCCTCGTCCACAATGTGCACTCCTCCTAAGTCATAATGACGTGACTCGAGCCAACGAATATGCCGGAGATGTTCTGGCTTGTATGTTTTGATTACATGTAATATGCCAATATTTTGGGCTTCTACAGGGTTAAATGTAATTAACGCAAGACTTCTTGCAGGCAGCATGTCTACATCAATACCAACAACATTTGTTCTACGACTTTTGAAAATTAATAGTTTTTAAAATTTTAATATTCCCATACAAAATTAATATATTGCCTCTGAACTATCATTTAGTCTGCGTGCGGCTAAGAAAATAGCGCGGGAAACGCGCGCGGCAAGATAGCGGCTCCCGCGCGTCATTCTTACAAGATACAGAGTAACAAATAACAGAGAATGCAAACATATTTGTTTTTAATTTTTTTTGTGATATTTATCTAGATTCGTAAAAAGTCGTAGAACAAATGTTGTTGGTATTGATGTATACATGCTGCCTGTAAGAAGTCTTGCGTTAATTACATTTAACCCTGTATATCATACAAGTTTTTTACTATATTTACTACGAGTCGACCCGACAGCCATTGTCTTGTCATTAGAAAATATGTTGTCATGGTAACTTGTAATGTTATGTGGCCGAATTGGCAATCCGTTATTTTGTCCTACAATAGTGTATTTCAAGTCGAAATACCGACTACAGCATTATATATTGATAAATTGTCAAAATGTTATCGAGGACTAATACCTCTAAAGCAAAAGTTTCATCATAATGTCCTGTAGTTTCTCGTGAAAGCCGCACAAAACACAGACAGAATGACGTCTTCTACAGTTTTAATACATGTATAGATACATAGCAATTGGATTAAAGCATGATTAATAATTAATCGGTGCAACACTAAAGGGTGGTTTTATTTATTTTCTTTAGTATAGCATAGGAGGCAAACGAAAGTTGGGACTTTTTAAATCAGACGGTTCACTTTAAGCAATCGTCAACTACGTCATTTTGTGGGATAGTTTCTTTTTATTAGCGGGAAAATGCGTTTACGCAGCTACCGAACCTGGGTGGGTTCCGATGGCGCATACCTCGAATTATAATAGTGATATGCGCATGCCTAACTTAAAATAAAATAAAAAATAAATAAAAAAATAAAACTTTTATATTATGTGTGTATTAGTAAGATGTAGTGGCCCAATTTATTTGCATACATAATGCCGCGTGTCGCTACTAAATACCTCTCTGGTAGAGAGGAAAAGAAAACGTATTTTCAGTTTGGACAGTCGTTGAAGTTTGATACAAATTTACTCGCCCAAAAGCACTATAGATTCTGTGAAATTTTAGCGCCGAAATAAAGTACCTTAAATAAATTACGACGTTTTAAATAAAACAAACGGCTATTTTGTAAGGGCTCAGTGGAGCGCCCTTATAATTCTGTTCCCTGAAACTCCCAAGTTTATTTACCCAGCGGAGGTTGAATTAAGGGCGGGGTCGGGGAATGCAAATATTTTATTTTTATATGAATAGGTACGGCCATAATACCGGCCTAATTACATAATCTTGTTTATAGAATAATCCGTTTTAAGTTTATTTGTTCTGTGATAAAAAATGTAAGTACATACATTCTATATTTATACGTTTCACTACACATATATATTTTTTTAGTATATGGAGGCAAACAAGCAATCGGAGCCATTTTTATGACTACCGACGCATATAGACATCCGCAAGGAGGTAATACAGATTGCCCTCCTTTCTTCTCCACCCTCCATAGCCACCGGTACTTACACACCGCACGAAACACGACAGCACAGCTGTCACTTCACGCCCGTATCGTGTAAGCCAGTTGTAACTACTTTCATGTGTAGTAGGCAGGTTCTCAGTACGGTATTTTTCGATGTAATTGTAAGAGGTAGTGCCATGCCGCATTAGGGCTGAATTGTGTCGTCACAAACGAGTGGGATAATCTCTCGCACATATCATACCCCCAAAAACGACACCTATAACATCGCAAAAATACAAGGGTTATATTGTATAAGTATTTTACCCATGAAATAAAGATAAAACCAATAAATACGACATATACAGGGTTAAATGTAATTAACGCAAGACTTCTTGCAGGAAGCATGTCTACATCAATACCAACAACATTTGTTCTACGACTTTTGAAAATTAATAGTTTTTAAAATTTTAATATTCCCATACAAAATTAATATATTGCCTCTGAACTATCATTTAGTCTGCGTGCGGCTAAGAAAATAGCGCGGGAAACGCGCGCGGCAAGATAGGGGCGCCCGCGCATCACTCTTACAAGATACAGAGTAATAAATAACAGAGGGTGCAAACATTTTTTGTTTTTATTTTTTTTTGTGCTATTTATCTAGATTCGTAAAAAGTCGTAGAACAAATGTTGTTGATATTAATGTAGACATGCTGCCTGCAAGAAGTCTTGCGTTAATTATATTTAACCCTGTATATGTATATTGTAGCATAGGAGTGGAACCTCCACGATTAGAATGAATGAGACTTCTGAAATTGTTATAGTTTTAATAAAAAAACTAAAACAATTAAAATTTTAAACTTTCAAAGAATTCGGAGATTGTCTCTTTTTGACAACATAATTATTTATTCAATTCAGGACGCGCTCTCGAGCGCGAACCATATAGGCAACAAGATGCAATAAATGTGTAATTAAAGTATATAATAAATTAGCCAGAGCTATAGTAATTATAACATTAATGATGTATTAACAGTATAATAAACACATAAGGAGAATAAAGGAGTTTTTCCATCAATATGAATATCAAGAAGAGGCCCCAATAAATATATATAGGTGACACTGCTGCAAGAGTGAGCTACGCCCTGAGAAGACATCTGCAGCGTTACAATAAAAAAAATACACATTGATTACACAGAATACCGTGAGTGTAGACCTAACATATTTCTGTTAGGTCTACCCTCGTCATACTAAGAGCATACGTCGAACGGAAGATCGAGCAAGTAGGGCCACAAGAACATGTCTCTCGCACGCCCGCTAGCAGTAACACAATTATTCTCCAGCAATTAATTAATTAATCAATCAATTATGAGCCGGCGCCTGTCGTGACGTTTATCGAAGAAAGGCTTGATGGGGGCTAAGGCTGGCGGCTTATATTAATGACGAAAATCGAACTGTTTGGAAATTAATTACACGAATATTGTTTGAGCTCAACATATTTATACAAATAAAATTTTACTAGTGTTTACACCCGACTTTCTTCGCTTAAGTATAATATTTTTTTTTATAAAAAGTATCTTGTGTCCTTTCTAATACCTCTAAGAATATGTGTAGAAAGTTTCATAATGATCGGTTGAGTGGTTATGGCGTGAAACCGTGACAAACAAACTTACATTCAATTTTATAATATTAGTAGGGATTTAAGGGTTTCCTATGTTTGTATTAACTAGCTAGCTAGTAACTCTTAGGTACTACTTTTAAGTAACAAAGCCATTTCGGTTTCACGAATTAAAAACATTTATTATGAGGATTATTCCCTTTCGAGTATATTTTTTTTTCTTATCATGTCGTAATGTTTAAGTCGCTGAAGTCTATTGTGAACCTGCCAAGATAGCCTTAAGCTAGCTCACACGAAAGTAAAAGATGGCCGACAAGGGGCCAGACTTGTTTGGCCAGAGTAAGCCCTGACATATTGTGTGAAGCCAAACCCTTTGTAAGAAGTCCATTCTCTCGCCTCTCGTCTGCCCCATCTTATAAAAAGAGTGGTCAAACGAGACGAAAAAGAGGTGACCTTCCTCACGGGACAGGGGGCGGAGATGGAAACCTAAAAACATGAAGAAGATTGAAGATGCACAAAAAAATGTCACGTGATGGGTGTGGGAGATGTTGTCGATTTGGATGTTATTTCAATTGCGTACCATGTTAGTCGGGTACCAAATTCTACAGGAATTTCTTCTACGGCTACATATAAAAAACAAATAAACCTTAACAAAATAATGAGAGCCAGTAAGCTGAAGTAGCAATGGGCAAGTCACAATGCTCGAAGAACCGATAACAGCTGGGGAAGAAAGGTTCTGGACCGGAAGTCGGTGGGTTGGAAAGTCCTCCAAACAGGTGGATTGATGATTTGGTCAAGGTGGCTGGGGGCCTGCCGGATGCAAATGGTTCATGATGATGACCTATGGCGCAGTCTTAACGTCCTCCGACTGATGATGACAACGATGATGATGGTGATGAAATAATAATAATTATTAACCTGTGTGACTTCTAAGATTTCATAAATTGAAAATATTTGTTATTGTTTGTATAGAAATCTTTCAAACTGCAAATAAAGAACGACGATAGTTTTGTTTGCTGAGTCTCATGTTATTCGATACACTGTCATTTTTAACAGAAATCTTTTAGCCTAAGAAATCTACAACATATTCCTTTTATAATATTAGTTTTTTTTATATTCTATAAGAAAATCAAGTGGACGATTATTATTGATAGATTACCCTTTTGTAATGATCAAGCCAATCGTTATATCTATCTGCAATTTGATAGATGTGCACACAAAATTTTTCGACTTACACCCCAAAATCGGGGACGCTAGTGGAGTTATCTAGACACAAAACGCAACCGTATAGCTTCATTCGTGGTCTTATGAAATATAGACAAGCCAAGACCAATTCGGCTGTTTTAAAACTATTTATAGATGCTGCAGTGTTTTTATTAAATGTTTATTAAATAAATCCAGTTATCTGAAAATGAGTTCTCTAATTTAATAACGCCGTCCATTTATTACGGGACGCCAGAAACACATTTTTGCGTAAAACCAGAGCGCGGTATTGTGAAAGAGTCGAAATTAAACATATGGTTGCTGGTAAAATATTGATTTTATCATACTTAAATAAAGGTATGATTTATTTAAAATAATGAACACTTTATAAAATATAATAAAACTTTTTAATTTAAGTTTTGAAAGGCGACAAAGAGGGCCATGTCAATTTGCGTATATTATAGAAGTCATTCTTTCTAATGACTCCAGGGCTATCTACTCCCTAGCCAAGACTCTAGCAAAAATAAAATAAAAAGCCATTCAGGGCAGTGTATAATCTCGTCTTTACTTATTTTATATATTTTCATACCACGCGCTTTATTTCCTTATTATTTATTTTTCAAGAAAACAATCTTTTCACTCTTCTAATAGAGGTACAAATTATAACACGGGCTTAGACCAAGTGCTAAACTATTATTATTAAAAGGAGTAGATTAAAAATAAAAAAGCTTCTATGTGCAAGAGAAGCGATAAGAGAAATGATGAAGAGGACAGAGGTAAAGCCTAACAACTGACCTCTCAGCCGCGAGCTCTCCGCCGCTCCGCCGTCCTTATCTTGTCCAGACAATAACCGCATCTCACAAATAACGCACTCAAACTTATCTGTCTCCAAACCACAAAATGTTTTTATACAACAAAAAAGTAGGTTATCCTGCGATTAGCCGCAACCATGTGACTGATAAGGGCCTAAACAAAAGATCGTAATCTCTATAAATTGCATGTAACTTCCATTGATAGTGTGCAGACAAATGCGACAAGCATCGGCATCACCGTTCTGTTGGCTTCTCAACAACAACAATAACAACATCGGCAGCAACAACAACAACATACCTTCACGCTAATTCCCTGACAGAGAACAGTGCAGACAGTATAAGCTTCTCAGTTTACAAAATTTTTAGTTTTTAATATTTCTAAAGTGCGGTCTGAGCTCGCAGCAGCCGTGTAAAACACGGCTGCTCACAAACATCCGCATAATTGCTAAGTATAACTTGTTGTGCTCCTCTCCGTCTATCCTTCAATAGGAACTCACAAACAGCGCGAAATGCGATGTCTTTGCGGCGGTATTATATAATCAAGAGGTACCTCCTCGGGAATTCGGGGTAATTTGGCCCCATTGGAGCCAAATTAGCACGGTAATAACGTTTATAAAGAGACTTTCGTTTCCATTTCGTTAATTATAACCTTCCACAAGGTTTCATTGAACCGTCTCTGGAAAATAAATAATTTAATCAAGCAAAAGAAGCCGCCTCCGCCCACAAACACCCACACAACAGAATAAGCAGTAGCGTCGACCTCTTTGACCTTTTTGGTCCTATTTCATCTTCGAAATCGATAATTTTAAACCGGTGTTGTGTGCGAGTTATTTAATCTTCACTTTGGGACTGACCAACAACCGCTACCAGGTTACTTTAAAAATAGTGATTAATCTTTTAAGACAATTACGTCAATACATAAAATATGTGCCTAGTAAGGATTCCAGTAAGGAGATGCTGTCAAACTACAACCCTTATATGCAAGTGTGCTCGAGTGCTGCGGTTGTGCCCTGTTGCTGATAGATCTGGGGACCTTAGTATAGGTCACGTATGGTACCAGCGGTTCCATTGGGAGTTCTACACACTCCATTGGACCCTTGCCAGGATTGAAAATGCATGTCTGCGAGAAGACCAAAAAAGATTCGGCGCCATTTATGACATTATGCGTCACCGGCTGTAGAAAAAACTATGCTATACGTTCCATAATCTCGGGAGTTTTTGGAAGACAGTCCGAAGCGATATAATAATGTCACACACGATCATCATTGACGTCTGCTGAACCGCTTACTACTAAGGGCTCTTACACATGAGCGGAATATTGTCAACGGAAGGGGATCATCCTTGAAGCTGAAATGTCGGCGGCAGTCGTCTCCGCGTCAACTTCAGCAGTCGACATTTCAGCTTCAAGGATCACCACCCTGCCGTTGACATGCCGCTCGTGTGAAAAGCCCTAAAAGTAAAGATGGCTGGTTTTTGCCGAATAAAACTTATGGCAGCTGTCGTTTAATCTGGCTTATTATTTTTATTTCATCACAATAGATTTTTTTTTATTTGACGTGAGTTCTTAGCTAATCTTATGTTTAGAGTACATGAAGTCAATTCTTATGTGAGGCTCAACAGATCGTCAGTGTTCCATAAAAGTTAAAATTCATTAATTTTAACATAATCACGCATATGTCGCGCACAGATTATCATTTTTTTCCAATCGAATTGTGCTCAAAGTCTTAAAAATTAATCAAATTAATAATATTTCTCTCAACACTCAGATGGCTTAAACTATTTATATCAATGGTATTTAATGTTGTTTTTACCTTTATCTTTAAAAATACGATTTTATCTTTTACTTTTATCTTTAGCTAATGCATCTAGCTACAGGTAAGAAAGATGATCCAACGGAAAAATATAACTAGAAAAGATAAAAAAGAAACAATGTGCAATGTGTTGCATGTTCACGCACAGTGATGCAATGAGAGGAGCACTGAAAAGGATATCACTAAGCATGCGATACATACACATCCTACTTACTGCTCTACATACTCTGCTGCAGAATGGTCTGCCATGAACAGGAATGGACAATTCTTATGGATGACGAGCAGACCTCTCGCTGCCAACAGCTCTAATTAGGTGCGGTGAAGCGAGGAGGGTTGGAACGCGGTCGATTGTTTTGCGAAAAGTCTATGAGTGGCAAAAAAGAGGCAGAGAGGCTGAGAGAGTAGGAGCGACTGAGAGCCAATGATGTTCAGTCCTCCTCGAGAGGTTTAAGGCGTACGCGTGCAACTCCTGCCGCCTAAAGGAAAGGTCACAGGTCGACGGCTTGGGGAAGTCGTTTACGAAGACCCGACTTGCCGGTGTGATGTATATTCCAGCACACCTTGACGGAGTCTAAGCAGTATATTCTCCATTGATGAGCCCTTAAGGGTACCCGCCGCACTGGTGGAGTCGCGGTTGTATGTCACCGCTTTCCCGTGGCTCTTCTACAGGCGGATAAGTAGGAACCCCGCTGAGATTTAGTGGGTGGAGGGAGCCGCTCTTTAACTCGCGAGTCCCACATACCCCGTAGGATCTCCCTAACCTGGGAGCATGTCTAAATGCATTCCAGATTGCAGAGTAAAAAAAAGTATTAGTTAAGCTTGGTATGACTTACGAATTTCACCTTTTTTCGAGTATCATGCTTTTGTTGAAAAACTATACAGGGTGAAATGTAATTAACGCAAGACTTCTTGCAGGCAGCATGTCTATATCAATACCAAAAACATTTGTTCTACGACTTTTTACGAATCTAGATAAATAGCACAAAAAAAATAAAAACAAAAAATGTTTGCACCCTCTGTTATTTCTTACTCTGTATCTTGTAAGAATGACGATTGACGCGCGGGAGCCCCTATCTTGCCGCGCGCGTTTCCCGCTCTATTTTATTAGCCGCACGCAGACTAAATGATAGTTCAGAGGCAATATATTAATTTTGTATGTGAATATTAAAATTTTAAAAACTATTAATTGTCAAAAGTCGTAGAACAAATGTTGTTGGTATTAAGGGTGCTATCGGTAAAAAGTGCCGAAATTGAGTATTTTGAAGGCAAATTACTCATAAATGGAAATAATCTATTAAAGATCAACTTTGGTTCCGCATAGCACAAATATTTTTAAAGGATTTGTAAAGTTTATAAATTGAAAATTATTATTATTTACGAAGAAAAAGGTATATTTGGAACTCATGTTTTCGAAAAGACTGATTTTCGAAATGAAATTACGAATATAAGCAATGGATTGTGGATACCGAAAAAATACCTACTATTAGGAAATATACTGCTATAGGTTTTTTATAGAATAGAAAAGTAAATTGATTTCATTAAACTCGGCAAAAAAAATATTTTCGTAACTTAAATTTTGCCAAAATAAAACATCATTTTTCTCATGATAATAAATGTGGAACAACTTCAGAAATTTACTCATTTATTAACACGATATTCGATTAATAAAATCACAAAAAAAAATAAACATTACTATGTTAGATTTTATTTTATTTAATTTCAAAGTTACTTACTAATGAATTACGCCATGTAAGTCTTTATAAGCTCACAAATATTTTTATTGTTTAAGTCAATAAAAAATATTTGTGCTATGCGGAACCAAAGTTGATCTTCAATAGATTATTTCTATTGACGAGTAATTTGCCTTAAAAAACTCAATTTCGGCACTTTTTACCGATAGCGCCCTTAATGTAGATATGCTGCCTGCAAGAAGTCTTGCGTTAATTACATTTAACCTGTTTATGAAGTAGCAGGCGCTTTTATTCTCGTTTGTCTTTATTAGTCCGATGAACAGTCAAATGGTAGTGTTTCACATGCTACCGACTTGTAAGAGGTCCCTCCGAAAAAAAAAAATTCTCGTAAGTTTAGTACGAGGTAGTGCCCCGCCGCGCTGCATAGAAATCGAATGGGGCCGGCAACACTGGGGAGGTAGATCTCGCTTACGATACCTGCGTGAATTGACAGTGTGTCAGCGTGTGTGCAATTTAAAATGTAAATATCCGGTGGCCCATGCAGAAGGGAGGTGGAAGGAGGGCAACGCATCAGTATAATGTCCGTGTAGATGTCTATGGGCGTCGGTACTCATGAAAACGGGTCCGACTATTCGTATTGCTTCCGTTCACTATAAAAGTACCCCGTTCCTATGGGTAGAAGGTTTTAAATTAAAGTTTGATGTATATCAGCATAGTAGTTTCTGAGAATAACGTATTAAATCAACATGGCAAACTCTTCCGTTTGATGTAAATATGAGATATATATGAAAGAATTGAATTATCTATTACATTGTTATTTCTATTTTGCAAGGCCACGTTGCATACATCGATGTAGCCGAATTGGGTACTTGTCATGAAGATTTTAGTAAGATACACGACCAGAGAGGTTCACGAAACCAGCGGAAAGGGACAGCCGTTTCGAGCGGTGTGTAAGTTGACCGTGACTATATTTTATTATTGAAATTCGCACTTTAACAATATAAAGAACAACACCGCTTTGAAATTGCTTTTATCTCACACACATACTCAATGTACGTCTTTGAGTTCGTAGCATCTAAAGAGATATATTATGTATTATGTAGATAAAGGATCATAGCACTTCAAAGAATCGGCGAGACACAAAGGGCATTATATGCAATAAATTATTATCTATGGAAGACAAGGCGACGTACTGCCACTTCTAATATTTATATTGCTAGAAACTCTAACAAGATCGTTGTTATAAAACAGAAAGTATTGAATTTATTGTTATTAAGTATAAGAAAATAAAAATATAAATATTGAGTATCAGAGTTGTGTAAAAGGCAGTACCAATCAAAGAAACAAGGTCTGTCTAATTTGGGTATTCCCATTGTATTTCTAGCCGATCCATACATCTTCCACAGTCTAGGTATACGGAGCTTATTGTAGATTTAATAAAGAAGATTTACAATGTTATAGGCCAAAAAGGTAAGAAAATTAAATACAGTTCATGATTTCTGTACCTCAAATGAAGCAAAATTAAAGGAAATAAGAGCAGAAACTCATTTAAGTTTCAGATATTTGAAGAGACCTACAGATGAATATAAAACTAGATGGCCCGGGCGTGATTCCTGGCAGGATTAAGCCAATGACTTGGTTTGAGCCTTGTGTCCTTCACTGCACGATATAGCTAGTTATAGAATAAGTATTTATAGAAACACGTACTTAAAGGTGTTCCATTACCTACCAACTATTAATGGTAATGGTAATATTATAAAAATACGTAAAGATAAAGTAACAAATAAAATCCAAAATGACCAAGTAAACCTAATTTTAAAACTTTTACATAACTTTTTTAAATAATATATTTACTAAGGATAACTTATATAAAATAGGAATAAAGCTGAATACGAGCATTTTACATAAAACCAATTATCTGGCTACTAAATAAGACTTCGCTGCTACTTCTATGACTGCTTGAACGTAACTATTCGTAGTACTCACATGTTCGTATTTATTTATTATTTAGTAGTTGGTAACACTGTAAAGGTACTTGATGGAAGTTTGAATCGTTTACAACACTGTATTTATTAATATTGATAATGTCAACGACTGACACAGTTTTCAAGCCTGCTCAACTCATCATGCACGATACAAAAAAACTTACCGTGTGTTGGAAGTATAATATAATCGTTGTGATTATGATTTTCTTCAATTTCCGACATTGTGATGTATGAACGCACTTTAATGTGTGTTAAATGGATAGCGGGCTCTAATTACCGAATATGCTGATCACCTTTAACCCTTCAAGATAAAAAACACTTATAAAAAACAACACGAGGCGGTTTGTTCCGTACGACACTGTCTGGAGAACTAAGTGTTATTTTCACTGCAAATATATTTATCTTTATTGTATTTATTCCTTTAGATTAACTCTTGTTTGTATGATGCGAATTTCTATCAGTATGCCTCAGAAACGTGCATGATGCACTATATTTATATGCTTGTAGATAGTTAGTTTGTACTAGATACGTTTACCATATTATTTGTTTTATTTTTTTTAAATATTAAATTAGGTTATATTTAATTATTAAATATGGAAAATAAAGCTATTAACATTTACTATTTCAAGTACTTAATATATGAATCGGACTAGAGTATAAGCAATTATAATATTGAATAAGCTTAAACAGCTTAACTTATGTACGTTTTTAAAAATATTTTACGAACAGTTTATTGCACAATATTTATCTATTAATGCATGTGCTTTTTTTAATTTATTTTTTTTGCAATTTTATTTAAATTTATATACTGTGTCTGCTGACTAGTGCAACAATTACGATTAAAGCTCGTCCTTATTTGTTCGTACAATTCTTTTCAGGTATTTTGTACGTATATTTTTTTTCAGTTATTATTTATTATTATTATATTGTTTAATATTAAACTAATATTAACTTTTTATCATATTTAATTATTTGTGTTATTTCACTTTGTGTTATAACAAAAATAGAGAGATAACTATTATTAGGAGTTACAAAAATAAATGTTTGTATACAAATATCTGTCCAATATAATAAGTCAAACGGCGTTACCATTTGTATTTAAAGTGCTCACTAACTAGGACACAATATACATAAAGTTACTTACGTAACTTTATATCTATCCGTATTAAGGGTAGGTCTCATAATAGCCGAGACTTGGCTGACTCAAAAGCTAAGTTAATGAATTACTGAAGAAGTTACAGTTCGTAATGCTTTTAGAACTTGTCTTAATGTAATTTAAATAAAGTTACTGGGAAATGGGAAACTTTTGGATGAAATCAAATAATGCTGACTAATAATAATTGTTATAGACATAATAGTTTGTGTACAGAGTTATTTGTATAAGAACAGAAAGCTCTTAGATATAGATGCTTACAAGAAAATTTATTCTACGACTTTTGACGAAAAAATGAAAATTTGAAAATAACGTATTACGAAAAGCCGTAGCTCAAATGTTGTTACATATGCTAGCTGTATATATTTGGGTGCTTGCGGGGTTTTTTTTAAATAACTATGTATACAAGGACCCCTGTAGAAGCTAAGATAAATTTCACTAGCATTAACAATAATGAAAACTACTACAATTACCGTGGTGATTTGATAAGTCTATAGAATAATTTCTGAATAGAAATTATTTATATTTTTAAAGTAATCTCGAAGCTAAAATGCTTTTTTTTTAATTTGTATAATAAAATAATATACAAAAATATTTTTTAAATTTATGTAATAGTATTGAAAAACAAAAGAAGCAGTTGTGATAGGAAAAATTTGAGTTTCGAATTCACATTATATCACTACATAGTATAAAACAAAGTCGCTTTCTGTCGTCAGTGTGTCTGTGTGCTTTGAGGCAGGCTTATGTCTATAATAGTTCCATTTTTGAAGTCCGAAATCCACGCGGGCAAGGCTGCGGGCGAAAACTAGTAATACACTATTAGAAACTGATTATATCATCAAACAAACTGAGACGAAATTAAAAATTTAGTTTAAATATAAATTTAGTACATAATTACTGATTCATTGATTTTATTTCTGCCTTGATACCGAGCGCCCAGGAAGGCATGTCAGATTAGAATAGAACGAATAGAATATAATAGAAATACTTTACACAGCACAGAGTAGCAACAAAAACGATTCTTTGACCTATAACACGTAAATATACGCAGAAAAACTTAACAATTCAGAAATTCAAATGAAAATAAATTTAAAATCATGCAATAAAAGAATGAAATTGGATAGCACCCACACAATTTTCACGCTATTTACATTACAACCAGTTGGTTTCATTTTATTAGATGTGCAGCTTTGCACATGAAAGAGGTGCCACTCCACAAAGTACAATGGAATAATTTACCACTGAAGGACATTCTGACCGTCCGCGTCGAGTGAAGATACGCGAATTTGTTGATGCTGTGTGCATCTTAACTAAACCATTTCCTTATATTTGATACTAGGTATACTTATATATAGAAAAAAGCTTTCTGTAATCGGTGCCGCGCTTGCTAACACTCGACCAAAAACGACACGTTAGCCCTTCTGATACATCTATGTAAGTATAGGAATCACAGTAAGTTAATCACTAGTATATTGTACTCTGTCACTAGTATGAAACTGTTGTTGTGGGTGTTGTGATAATTATATTTACACCAGAGACTTAACTGTCAAAGAAGTGAACTTTTGCTGTCGAACCAAATAGGGCGAAAGTTGTTTGTATGGCATTTTTTTATGGTATCGGGGGACATACAAGCTGTCGGAGCCATTTTCATGACTACCGACGCCATAGACAAACGCATATAGGCTATGCTATACAGAATATGCGTTGCCCTCCTTTCCCCTCCCACCTCCATGGGCCACCTGGCTAGTATAGAAATGAAACAGCCTTATAGGATTGACAAGGTTATTACCATGGATTACGATTTAGAGAAAGGCAAGACAAAAATCGCAGCTTACAATGCTGTATCGTTGGAAAGATTTCATGAAAAGTTAATAAAAAAACGAACGCACCTGTCAGATAAAAAAGTTTTATATTATCAGGACAATACTCCTTCAGCCGCGACATCAAAATTTGAAAAACTAGGATACGATTTTTTTTTATATTTAAAATATATTTTTTTTAAATGATTGCCGCACTTTCCGTATTCGGCAGAACCACAAGAGGGGCTTCCTTCGCTTTCCAAACATAAAAAAAATTGCTCAAATGGCATACAAATTTATCTAAAGAAACTGTGATTTCAGCAATTGAGATATATTTTTCTGGGTTGAAAACGAAGCTTGGATGTCGCTTATTGAAGTTTAAACAAAAAATCAGGATAAGTAATAAATATATCGTTTTTTAGGGTTCCGTATCTCAAAGAGAAAAAACGGAACCCTTATAGGATCGCTTTGTTGTCCGTCTGTCTGTACGTCTGTCAAGATCTTTTTCTCTAAAACGCGTGAAAGGATTAAACTGAAATTTTTGTCAAATACGAAGGTCAGTTACGTCTTGATGCCTTGAAAAAATCACACTTCTAAGTTAACGAAATAAAAAGTTATAGCCAATTATGCACAAATTTTGTATGAAAACGTACTTTGTCGAAAAGCTAAAATTTACGGGTACTTCCCGTTGACCTGGAGTTGTAAAATTTGGCAAGAAGTAAGAACTTATAGCACATATATAGGAATAAATCTGAAAACTAGTAAATTATATGTAGATCATTGGAAAAATCATTATCAACTTATAACTAATTCGCCTGATAAAAATGTGTGCCGCAACCGTCTTATAATTTACTAGTTTTCAGATTTATTCTTATATATTATGTGCTATAAGTTCTTACTTCTTGCCAAATTTTACAACTCCAGGTCAACGGGAAGTACCCGATTATTTTAGGTTTTCGACAAAGTACGTTTTCATACAAAATTTGTGCATAATTGGCTATAACTTTTTATTTCGGTAACTTAGAAGTGTGATTTTTTCAAGGCATCAAGACGTAACTGACCTTCGTATTTGACAAAAATTTCAGCTTAATCCTTTCACGCGTTTTAGAGAAAAAGGTCTTGAAAATCATGCATTACGTTTGGAATGTTCTTCCCATTCATACGGAACCCTCGGTGTGCGAGTCGGACTCGCACTTGGCCGGTTTTTGACTGAAGATTCCACTTTTCATAGTCACGAACTTGTCTAAGAGACTTCGTATATTATTTATTTTTTTAGAACAAAGTAATGTAAAGTGTATGAAAACAGGAGAAAGTAATATAAGGATCAGTCAAATACAAAATTCGATATTTTATTTATTCAAAAAATTTGAAATTATTTTTTAAACTTATACGCAACATCACAGATCATATTGTTATATTCATGTTTTATCTTAGATTTCATTGCGTTTTTTTTACTATCAGAATCTGACAAAAGAAAATATTAAGCAAGTTTATTGAAAACTTCGAAAAATAATTACTAAATAAATATACATAAAGACCTGTAATATATTAACTGGCAATTTCAATATTTTTATCCTTACTTCGCCATAAGAAGTCATCATCATAGCAAACATCTTAACTGTCAGTTTTTAGGTTTATTTTCCGCAGCCAAAAGGCAAAAAACGGAGCCCTTATAGATTCGTCATGTCTGTCTGTCCGTCCGTCCGTCCGTATGTCACAGCCGTTTCTTTCAAAAACTGTTGGGCCTTCGTAGTTGAAACTTTGTAGGTGTAAACCGTTATTCGAATTTCGGATGAAAATAAATAAATTTAAAAATAAAGGGGGAGCACTCTGTTAATAGAACTGAATCTAAAAATTTTTTTTTGATGTAAGCTGTATGTGAGGGGTGTGTCTATAAATAGGTCTTCAAAAATCACATTAAGGTTATATACTAACTTGTCTAACTTTTAAAATAAGAGAGTTAGAAGTCTAAAAAATATATATGACTCACACTTGACCGGTTTTTTTGTATAGTGCGTTTATCTAGTTACGTTATCTTTGACGTTAGGTCGGCAAAAAATTATTATGGGTTGCCTATATTTACAACAATTTCCCTTTATTATGTTATATATTTATAATATTTTATTGTATCATACAGCATACCAAGCATACCAAGCATACCAAGCATATAAAAGTTATAATATGTAAAATAATAAAAAAAATATTATTTACTTTCATATATTTTAGTAATTTTATTCATATGTCATGTGTTTGTAAAATAAAATAATGAGTCTGTGTGTAACAACAAAATACTCTTATTGTTACCGCATCATTCTTATTTGTTATAGGGAAATCGGGAAAAATAATCTTGGCGTCACATAGCTTTTATAGCCAACCTAATGCCATAGGTAAAATAACTCTAAACGCACCATAGTTTCATTTTAATTGGGCAAATACTATTAGTGCAGTCATTGAAGCGAAAAATAGGGTCTTACCTCCGAATTTTTTCACCGTGGAGTGATTTGCATGTGGATTTAGGCTCATCTTATCCTTAACTTCAAAAGTGAAAATAATCTGAACTCCGCCTATTATTTTTAAGGGGTTAAACAAACAAATGGAAAAATTGACATTGAGCCATTTTATCGCTAGAAAACATGCCTAACAGTAAGTGGTGAAATTGTAAAGTGTTTTCTAACACAATTAATTCATATTAAAATCATTTTCAACCCCTTGAAAATCTTACAACCCTTGCAAACAACCCCTATAATGGAAGAAATCACAAAAAAATACTTTGGCATGACATAAAAAGATGTAAGTATAGACTAAGTAATATTTTTTATTCTCTATAATAATTATCAAAATTTTAACCCCCTTTCAACCCTTGAAAACTTGATAAAAAATTGTTAATTTTTTTTTGATAAAATGAAAAGGATTTAAATATTATTCCACACTCTCGAAAATGATGATCATATTTTTAAGCTTTTCTACCCTTAAAACTACTCCTAAATTAAAACAGTAAATATATATATGATTACATATTTAAAAATAATTTAATTTAGAGTAAAAAGTTGCCATTTATTGAATAACATATTTACAAATTATTAAAATATAATATTATTATTCATCACTCAATGTCGGAGTCGCTGTCACATTCAACATCTTCTGGTTGAATTGGAGGGCTATTTTGGCAGTTATCTCCACTGTACGTTCCACAGGTACTATTACAAAAGACAAACTTTTTGTTTTGTTCAGTTTTTGGAGCATAACTCCTTCAATTTTCATCCTATCACAATTTTTAAAAAACCATTGTAAAGGTTATTAAGAGAGCTACAACATCCTTTATTGCAATATGTAGTAAAATACCTTTATCTAAAAAGGTGAAAGGTTAGAGGGCTTAAGAGAGGCTGTGGTTGTGCTGCCACGCGCTCTTTAAATAATCATATCTCCGTTAATTTTTGTTTGACAGAAAAAAACAAAAAAACATACTTTGTCAGAAAAATACCAAAATTTTTCATCCCCACACTTTTATACGTATTTGTCGTCATTTTTGAGAGATTATGAAAAAAAGGTGGTTATTTTAAAAATTTGTTTTTTTTTAATTTTTTTAATAGTGACCTTTTTGAAAAATATGTGTCCTGAAGCAGCCAAACTGATAAAATCTATCAAGCTCTTGCAATACGATTATTTTTAATTTTGGTGGAAATGGAAGTTATGAAACCCATTGATTTAAAATAAAAAGCATTAGATACTCCTCTTATTTGCAATACAGCTCACTTACTTTACGTGCAAAAGACTTTTTATAGTGCTAATTTTAAAGCTTATTTCAAGCAATACAAATTCTTTTTTTATTAGAATGCATAAAATGCATCTGCTCGCCGATAGACGGCATTGAGCACATCGATTAAATTTCAGACAAAATAAAAAATGGCTTTGATCTTTAATGTCTAGCTTAATATTGCACTTAGAATACTTTATAAAAAACCAAATGTTCATTTTCTTAACTGCTACAATTTTGTTCTCTATGAAATTTGCGATAAAACCTATATTTTTGGAGATACTTACAAAAAACCAATGAAAAACGTGAAAAAATTGAGAATTTTCAATTGCCAATAACTTGAAAAGTATTGGATTTTTCAAAAAACTTTAGGGGTGATTTTTTGCTTAAAATTAAGACTTCTATCGATAGCCCCCTATTAAAAATAAATTAACCCCCGAGAAGTGGTGTCAACCACCCCCAGGGTGGTTGCGAAGTTCAAATAATTTTCACTTTTGAAGTTAAGGGTAAGATGAACCAATTCCAAAGTTGTATGCAATTCGGTTCACAGTTAGAAAATCTGACCAATAATGCTTCAATGACTGCACTATAGGTTTAGGCCTTAAATTGATTTTGAATGTCATCGTCATTTATATCAGATCAATATTTTAATCTACAATAAATTGTTTTGCATTGATCTTTACTGAACATTACTTAATAATTATTATTTATTTTTCTACAATGTAAATAGGCCTTTAATGATAAAAAAACGAACTCAAATTCTATTTATTAAATCGTAGTCATGGCCACTTGATTGCAAGATAAGCGGGCACTCATAGATAAAAGTCATATGACTGAGGCAAATGAACTATAACACCACCGATTGAAAGTGTCGGTCAAAGTGTAAACAAAACGAGACATCATCACCACTATCAGCATTATAAGCAGATCGTAATGTTTTCATATTCCGGCTTCCTATTTAAACTTACTACGCCTTTGTCTGAAAGCGGATCTGTTGTTTTAATTGTGAATTTGCTTATCTCTTTTAAATGACAATTATAATTAATATAACTCAGTAACTGACTTACGATATGAAAATTATTTTTTTTTAATTTTTCATAATTTAAATATCAAATTATTATTAGGAATAAAATAATGATATATTTACAACGTATATTGTGCTCTGAAATTTCATTTTATATTCGCCTGGGTGCTGTCAGTAAACAATGTAAGTTAGTACTTTATAATGACTTTACATATATGAATGATTGTTTGTACATTTATAAATTGAAATTGAAAGTTCTTCGAAATACGTGACAGGAAAATGGCGAAAAGATCTTAAAATATAGAGATCCTTTTGTTTAATAAATTTTCTTACCTACTGCGATCTTACGAACGAAGACTTTCATGATATTTTAGTTTGAAGTTTCAAAGTGAAATTGATTAAACAGTTAATAGATTTAAAAACATTATTAAATACGATTTTTAAACAAAATGAAACATAAAATACTTAGAACTTATGAAGCCTCTTTGCTTGTACGTAGCTAGAAGGAGTAATGACTTAAAAAAAAGAAGAAGCTAAATAATATATTTTCAAAAAACTTTCAGTCAAAGCACAAACAAGTAATTTGATTGACAATACATATGTGTCATCGCCAGAACACATCCAGTGTGCGTTTCTAATTGCACTGACAGTAGGTACTGCTTAGGTTACGAACGTTATAGTGCTTGTAGTATACGTTCGAAACAAACTTTAATTTGTATTAGTCAATTGTGTACTCAATAAAATTATATATGTTTCAAGACTCCGATAACTATAATACGCACGATAAAAATGATTAGAAATAATTTTATTTATTATCTATAGGTATCGAAGAAATTTATAGACGCTCAAAGATTTTGTCGATAATTGTTTCGCCATTGTCCTTTTTATTGAACACTGTATGAAATATATATTTGGGCATTGGTAAATTATTATTTCTGTCACCAGTTAGTTTGAAATATAATACCTTTATCTTGTATATTTTGTTTAGAAGACACTAAAAATTCGAAGAAATATTTAAGTCTAGTCTATTATACTAAAGTATTCAAAGTAAACCTAAAATTATGTGTATAAAAGAATGTTTATAGTTAAGATCAGCATCTGTTATAGCTAAATTCATGTTGGCAGCTGAAAATATTTACTTGTAACATAGGAGGACAAACGAGTAGTCAGAACAATCTGGTATCGACACCCATTAACATCCGCATATAGTAGTAGTAGTTTCCTCACAAACTACACGAAACGGGACCCAATGGCTATCATTATTAAGGCAGAATCATGTGAGCGAGAGGTATCGTGCCGACCCGATTTGGATGCTGGATTGCAACAAATACTAAAAATGTTTGTAGGTGAACTGGTTATTAATTGTGCTGTAGCCCCTGAGTACCACACGTCATCAGACCCTTCTAGACCGACGGGGTGGAGGCGATGACGAACCGTAAAGGTTAAAGGCCGCAAAGTATCCAGCGATGGATTAAGCCCTGGCGGGGACCGAGGTTTGGAGATCTTGGAGGTAAAAAGGCCCATTAATGGGTACAAAAATGATGATTGATTGATTGATGATGTCTTTAAGCCCTAAGGGTTGTGAGGCTGCAGCCCCCTAAGTCCCCTCCTAGATCCGACGCTGTAAATATTCTGTAGAGGAGAGCTATAGACAAGGCAATGACGCACTTACTGCTTGAGTCATAAAAGGGTAGCGTTATCGCAGCGGCTACGCACTGAGTCGTCGGTCGCCACGTCGTCGCGTCGTGTGGGTCTCTTCGCCGCGTGGCTCTCCCTCGTGCTTAGATATTATTTAGTGCACCAATCAAAGCTTAAATAGTAGTTTAGGTTGAGTTCATCTGGTTACTGTATAAGTAATAGTAATAGGTCTTACATAAAAGTGTTTCGTATCGATTTTTTATTTTTAATCTGTTTGTTTTTAAGTAAAAATTAAAAAAATATTGGAATAAAATTTGATGTAGTTTTCACAATTTGCATCGAAGTGTAACTTGTGTTTGTCATAAGTACAAAGGTTGGTTCGAACCAAGATTATTTTTATATGTAACCGGGGCCACCTGACGAAATTTAATTGACCAAACCATTAGGAATGTCGTCACAATATCTTTAGGAAAGCTAAATAGAAATCTACAGCTATGGGAAGAGGGAATAATCATGTTTTTTTCTTTTTTAGGGTTCCGTATCTCAAAGAGAAAAAACGGAACCCTTATAGGATCGCTTTGTTGTCCGTCTGTCTGTACGTCTGTCAATACCTTTTTCTCTAAAACGCGAAATGGGATTAAGCTGAATTTTTTTGTCAAATAGGGAGGTCAGTTGCGTCTTAATGCCTTGAAAAAATCATACTTCTAAGTTAACGCAATAAAAAGTTATAGCCAATTATGCACAAATTTTGTATGAAAACGTACTTTGTCGAAAACCAAAAAAATATCGGGTACTTCCCGTTGACCTGGAGTTGTGAAATTTGGCAAGAAGTAAGAACTTATAGCACATATATAAGAATAAATCTGAAAACTAGTAAATTATGTGTAGATCATTGGAAAAATCATTATCAACTTATAACTGTAATTCGTTGCCTACTAAATGTGTGTGAGCAACCGCTTATATACGTTTGTCAACTTAAACGGCAGGCGTAAAGTTACAATAATTGAAAACCATGCATTATGTTTGGATTACGGAACCCTAGGTATGCGAGTCGGACTCGCACTTGGCCGGTTTTTTTTATAGTAGCCAACGAAGATTCGAAGAAATGTTGCCATGATATTAGTTATATTACCTATTATAATCATACACTTGTCGGGATACATTTATCGCATAGGTATTTATTTATTTATTAGACACGTTCTTAGATAATTTCGTAACTTTACTAAATGATCTAAGGGTATGTGGGAGAGAAGTTAAATTCACCTTTCAACTTTAAACCTACTCTTCTCGCTCGGTGACCACCCATACTAATCCCAAGCCCACTTGGGCTCCCATGCAGCATGCTACATCTCTTGCTGAAGTTAATGACAGGAACCTCCAGCGTATACATTTTTAGTAGTCCCGTGGTTGAAAATCTCTGTCGCTCACACACAATCAGCTGTCACTTTATGCCGGTCTCGTGTAAGCGAGAGGTACTTCCTCGGTCGTGCCGGCGCAATGCATGCAAGTATGCAGCGTGGCACTATCTCTTTCTAAAATGTCTATTGACGTCAGTAGACATGAAACGGCTCCGATTGCTTGTTTGCTCCTCTATATTTTTTATTTTTTTTATGATATAGGAGGGCAAACGAGTAGCCGGAGCCATTTTCATGACTACCGACGCCCACAAACATCCACATAGAGGCTATACAGATGCGCTGCCCTCCTTTCGGTGTACGGTTTGAAAAGCATGTACACAATACTGTTAAAAGTTGCTTCTACAAACTAAAGATTTTGTACCAAATCAAGCCATTTTTAAAGGAGGATTTGCGGCTGCGTTTAACTGAGTCTTTGGTATTATCCAAACTTAACTACATGGATGCTGTCATTGGCTCACGTATACTAGCCCTAACACAGAAACTCATAAACAGAGTACAGAATGCCTGTGCTCGGTTCTGTTTTAGTGTTCCATCAAGAGCCCATATAACACCTTTTCTTAACAGACACTCCATACTCAATATGAAACATCGCCGTAAGCTACATTTAGCATGTTTATTGTTTGGCATCATAAAATACAAGCAGCTTATGTATCTGTACGAGAAGCTGACGTGGATGTCTGAGCAGAGCTCCCGCCGACCTCGCCAGTGTGCGAAGCAGCTCTCAACCGAACGCCATGCTTCAGCAGCTTTTAGAGGAAGTTT
>LUGF01010155.1:501209-515461 GCA_001625245.1 Calycopis cecrops
CTATAGAGAATTAATAATAAAATATTATTCATTTGATTAATTTGATGACCGAGGATTAGTCAAGCTACGTGCACATAGAGTTTGAAAGCGTTAGTCAGATGGAAACTGACAATTTCTTGCTAGGAAAGCAATGGAAGCAGATGTTATAATCTACAGAGATAATAAGACCGGACTAGGGAAGACCGGGGTTGGTAGATATATTAAGAATAATCATTTTTATACATCTAATCAATACTCGATACCAAATCATGACGTTGAATTCAAAATCTACAACTACACACTACAAAAAAGTCCGCGATAGCATATCTCTATCTGTTACTGTAGACTAACAATTACCACTTTAATGTACATTAGGCATACTTCACGCCGGCCCACCGAATGCAACTATATAAAGCCCAGATTGGACCCCACATGGAGAACTGCTGTCATCTATTGGCAAGCGCACCTCAATACCAGCTTATACCATTTGACCGTGTCCAACGTCGCGCAACTCAAATCGTCGCCGACCAAATTCTTTCCAGCAAGCTTGACACACTTGCCATACGGAGAGATGCAAGTTCTCTGTGCATCTCCTACCGTATTTTCCATGGGGAGTGTTCGGAGGAATTGTTAGGACTAATATCTGCAGCTGAATTTTACTATTGAACTACGCGTCAAAATTCAAAATTCCACCGGCATCATCTAGATATTCCAAAGTCCACCACTGTGTGCTTCATCCCGCGCATTACTTCTTTGTGGAATCAGTTGCCGCCCTTGGTATTTCCGAAACGATACTTTTATCTTAAAGGTCAGCAAGGCCCGGTGTTGCAGATGTTTGTGAGCGCAGGAAATCACCTTAATATCGGTGACTCGACTGCTCGTTTGCCCCCTGTACTATAAAAAAAAAACATTTTTTAATTAAAACTATTGCGTTAAATATTCAAAGCAATTTTTTTTAGTTCAAAATCAATCCTTAAGTAAGCTGAGTTATTTAATGCAGATTCATTTTGTCCTTTACACTATATCAATAATGAATAATTTTTGAGATATCTTCGTTAGATTATTTAACAGCGAAGCATTTAAGGCTCAGCGAGCCAGCGCCACCGTTCGTTCCTTGAGATGCCTATAATATTTGAGGAGTTCCTTCAATTTCACTAGGATCCCATTATCGGATCGTGACCGGGAAATGGAAACACTTGTATACCACCATACATTAAAAACATTTCGACGAAATGAGAACCTCTTTCTCTTCATCTTTGAAGTTCGAAATCCATGCGGGCGAAGCTGCGGAAGCTAGTACCAGAGCTAGTACTATTACAAAGAGGAAAGATTTGTTTGTTTGTTATGAATAGGCTCCGAAACTATTGAATCGATCTGAAAAAATCTTTTACCATTAGGAGCGGACATTATCACGTGTGCTATAGGCTACTTTTTATCGCGGAGAAATGTTAAACGGTTGAACCGATTGGGTTGAAATTTTATATGTATATTTTGATGATTTCCTGAATTATTAAAAATACAATTGGATCCGCTAGGTGGCGCTGCTGTTGGTATTACAAAAAACAGCTTGACCGATTTGAATGAAAATTTGAATGCAAATGAGAATGAAATTTCACAGACACGAATGTTTTATCTGTGTTTATAAAAAATAATGTTTGTCTGTATGTTCTTTATAGAATCGTTAACTATGCATTTGAAAGTGTGATTGACGATCTTTTGTAAAGTTGTTCTGAATGATGAAGGTTTCTTAGTCGGTACGACCAATTTTAGAAAGATGGCACCACTGTAATTTTAATGAATTTTATATGTTGCTGTAATAGTTCATGCTGATTTATCTGCTGGTGGCGCATGTAGAGTACAGCTAGTAACATAATAGTTTCACAAATATTACGTTTTTAACGATATTCGTTTTATTTTAGCTGATAAAGGATTCCAGAGAATTGTGGGAGGTTCAGTGACCACCATTGATCAGTACCCAACAATTGCCGCCTTACTCTATTCCTCGAATTTAGTTAACTACTGGCAGGCTTGCGGCGGTACTATCCTCAACAACAGGTCCATCTTAACCGCTGCCCACTGCACCATGTAAGTTCAACTGCTTTATTTTTTATTTCTATCAAGTTTGTTCAGGGTGGGGGTCGGATATATATCCACCCCAAACCAATTAAAGCTTTTCTTACTTCATACACGCTGTATCGCAGCTGATCGCTGACTATCGAGGTCATTCACCCTGTGCTCGTTGTAGCCTGCCGGTACAATTGAAAAAAAAAAATTGTGTACTTGTCTAGTCTTAACTAGGTCTTCTCTTTTTCTAGGCTAAATCTAGAATTAACCAATTGTTTTCGGGTAACACGAGGTCTAGCCGGTATCTTTGAAAAATGGCTGCGAAAGCTCGTTTGCCCCCCCCCCTCTATACCATAAAATATCCTGCGCACCTTTCCTGTTAGTAACAATTTTCAGTTCTTATTCAAATAGCCACATTTTTTTATTCTCATTCTGGTTATAGAGTCTGCAAGACATAAAAAGAAACAACCTTCTTAAAAGCTAGAAATATATAGCTCTGAAGGTTGCCAACTCGTATGTAGGTTACACAATACACATAGTAATAGTATTTGCCACCAGGGTTTGGTCGAATCTAGTCGTAGCCGGCATAATTATAGTCTAGACCTAGTATTAGCCAATTAGGTTTGGCTGGATTTAGTTCTAACCGAGACAAACCTAAGACAAAAAGTCCGCGGACAAAAATCCCTCGTTGGAGCAGGCCATTATTGTTCAGTGGTTGACCTGAACAAAGTTGTTATTTTTTTTATAATATAAGGGGGCAAACAAGCAATAGGTTCCATTTTTATGACTACTGACGCTCATAGACACCCGCATTGATGTTACACAGATGCGTTGCCGTCCTTCCTCCCCCTACCTCCATGGGCCACCGGCTACTTACACGCCGCTTGAAATGCCACAGCGCAGCTGTCCCTCCAAAGTCGTGCCGGCCCGATTCGTCTACATGCATATACGAGTACCTGAATAGCATGCAGCGTGGCACTACCTCTTACTAATACCACATGTATACGATATTCAGAAAATAAGCATATTTTGATGCGCAGTAATTGAATAAGGGTCGTCGTTCACAATAATTTACTTATGTAAAATAATTAAGCCCAATATTCCAGTAATAATTGCAGGAAAGATTAAATATTATTTTTTTATTTTTAAGTGGTGACCCAGCCAATCGATGGCGCGTACGTGTCGGCTCCACCTGGGCCAATAGCGGTGGTATCGTCCACAACTCCCAGTTGATCATCAATCACCCCAGCTACAACAGCTGGACAATGGACAATGACGTATCCATCATCCGCACTGCCACCACCATCGTCCACAACAACCAAGCCAGGCCTGCTAGCATCGCCGGTGCCAACTACAACCTCGGTGACAACCAAGTCGTATGGGCTGCAGGATGGGGAACTACTAGCGTAAGTATAATAAAGGCAAATTTAAGATATAAGAGGTAAGATAGATATCTTTATATCGAAAATTCCATCGCATCCACTACAGATCACCGGTTTTGGTCAATAAACTTAATAATGATTAAAATAAATATTTAAGATGAATACTATTCATTGGCATGAATTTAAATGCGTTTAGAGGTGATAAACTTTTGAGATGAGTACGTTTTAAGTTATTTATTATGTTCCTCCATCCGAAGTGATGAGAATATTGTTTTAGTTATTATATAATGTCTTTCAGGCTGGAGGTCCGAGCTCTGAGCAGCTACGTCACGTCCAGATCTGGACTGTGAACCAGGTCACTTGCAGAAACCGTTACGCTGAGCTCGGCTACCCCCTCACCGATAACATGCTGTGCTCCGGATGGCTCGACGTCGGCGGTCGCGACCAGTGCCAGGGTGACTCCGGTGGCCCTCTGTACCACAACTCCATCGTCGTCGGTGTTTGCTCTTGGGGCGCTGGCTGTGCTCAAGCTCGCTACCCTGGAGTCAACGCCCGCGTCTCACGCTTCACCGCCTGGATCCAAAGCAACGCTTAAAAGAAAACGGAAATATATTGTAACTGATGTTTATGGCAAATAAATGTAATTTTCAGAAAAAATCTTTACGTTTATCAAATACTAGCTGTACCGTGCGCGCGTTGCTACGCCACCAACAGATACGTCAGCATGGACTATCATAGCAATATATGTATGAAATTCATTGGAATGATAGTGACACTATCTGTCGAAAGTTGGTAGTACCAACTTAAAAACCTTCGTGGGCGCATTCAGGACAACTTTACAAAAGATCATCACATTCTCAAATGCATCATGCATTACGATTCTAGAAAGGACATACAGACAAACATTCATTTATATATATAAACGTATATATGTCTGTGTACATATACACACTACGTTACCCTAGCCCCGTGCTAAGTACCGTAAGGACTTGTTTTACGAAGTGATTATGATAATATGAATGATTATGATATGAAATGTAATAACTAGCAATGTCTCGCGTACCTATCTATACACTTTTTTTGCAAAATAATATTAATGTCCTATGACTTAATATGTAGCTAAATGCTGCTGTCACCTCCATAGAGCCTAACAAACTGCGCACGATATAATTTATTAGAACCTATTGCAGAAGTGTGTGCGCAGAAACATGTACCTATACTCACTATTTGATCATTCCCATACTTCTATGGGACGGTAGTTCGATACGACCAGAGGGAGATCAAGACGACGACAACTGAACATATTCTAGCAGACATGGGGCTGCATACCACAGACTGTTTTACACATACACTTTTGGTTTGGAGTTGAACATGCTTACCATTAGACAATGAGAATTCTAAATAAAAATTGAGTATTAAATTATAGTAGCGGGTTGTCATAAACCTTTTTAAATTATTTTTTTTTTAATTTTCAATTTATAATTTGAATTAGAGAGTTGATGACAATTAACTTTTTTGTTTAGATAAATTGCAATAGAAAATACTCTTTGTTTTGCACATAAACTGGAGCACTTTAAAATGAGACCATTAGCCATTTCTAGGAGCAGCTATAGTCGCATAATTAGTGGGATAAACATCGGCTTACGCCATTAAGTATATTTTAATTTAGGGATTAAATATGCGATATTTGACACGATATTCGACAAACCAACCCGGCTAATGTTTTTTCGCCTCAAAAACCACGCGTTTGCTTTTTCACCCAATTTAGTAATAAGAAGGCAATAATGGATTTTGTTGATAAATATTTAGTAAGAGGTAGTGCCACTCTGCATGCATGCATGCAACCGAATTGGGCCGCCACGACCGGGGATCTCTCGCTTACACGACACCGGCGTAAAGTTACAGCTATTCTGTCGCATTTCATTCGGTGTGTAAGTAGACGGTGGCCCACGGTGGGGGCAGGAGGAAGGAGGGCTACGCATTTAGTCATCAGTCATGAAAAAGGCTCCGACTGCTCGTTTGCCCTCTTATGCTAAACAAAAAAATAAAACAAAAAACGCTACTTCGTGGTAATGTAGGTTTCTATCAAAAGCTTGTTAAAGTCGATCCAGTAGTTTTTGAGCCAATTCGATAGAAAGGTGCGGTGTGTAAGTAGGCGGCGACCCATGAAGGTGGGAGCAAGAAGGAGGGCAACAGATCTGTGTAAACTCCAGGTCTATGGGCGTCGGAGGTCCTGACGTCAATGATTCCGACTGCTCGTTTTTTTATATTATAGGGGACAAACGAGCAGGTGCTTAGTGACTACTGGCGCCCATAGACATACGCAAAACTTGGTGTCTTACCGGCCGACGCGTTACCGGCCTTTAAGAAAGAGGAATGCTCTTTTCTTGAAGATCCCTAAGTTTGGAGGGAGCTGGTTCCATAGTACTGTTGTACGCGGCAAAAAATGGCGTTTATACCACACAGTACTACATTTAGAAATATCGAGGTGGTGGGCGTGGAACTTTGAGTTCTGTCACGATGTTCTATGATGGAACTCAGCTGACAAAGATGCAGACGGAACCGATATCTCTCCGTACGGCTAAAGGATCGAACTGCCCGGAAAAAACAGGGTCATCAATGATTCGAGTCGCTCTACGTTGAATACGGTCAAATGAATCTAGCTGATATTTCGGGGCCCCTGCCTATCTGCGCCTTTTAGAGTTGCAGTCGGTGGGTTAGTGTGAAGTACTGCTTAGCCCTACTATAGTCAGTCGGTAGTTTGGATAATAAAGCCTCGATTTCAGACAGAATTTAGTTCCGATACTCGGTGACTTATTCTCTTGAAGTATTGGAGCGCCCAGTATAGAAAGCATCTCCGGTGCTGTCATCCGCATAACAATGAAGGCCATTTGTTTGCAGCATGTCATTTATGTGCAGGAGAAACAGCGTAGGAGAGAGAATATAGCCTTGGGGAACACCAGCATTGACAGGTTTAAGATTGGAGCATACACCGTCGACAACGACTTTGATGGTGCGATCTTTCAAAAAACTGGTGGATCAATCGCATAATTTCCCGGGAAAATTATGAAGAAAGCTTTGAAAAGATTATGAAGAAAGCTTTGACAGGAGCGCTCTGTGCCATACCCGATCAAAGGCCTTCGCTATATCCAATCTAACCGCCAATGCCTCCCCCTTGGTTTCAAATCCCTCCGCCCATCGGTGCTATAAGTAAATTAGAAGATCACCGGCTGATCGTCCACGGCGGAAACCATACTGGCGGTCGCTAATTATTGGGTGATCTTCTAAGTATCGCAGAAGCTGGCAGTTGATTATGGGTTCCATAATTCTGGAAATCAAGGTGATTATCGCAATAGGTCGGTAGTTGGATGGATCGAAGCCTTTGGGATTTTTTTGGGATCGTGTTCACTAAAGCCGTCTTCCAAGAACTCGGAACAATGCCTTCAGAGTAAGAGTAACGGAATAGACGCGTTAAAAAAGGAGTTGGACGCAAAAAGAGAGTCCAGGAGATCGGCTTTCTCTTTTGGTGTATGAGCCAGCGGAGAGATGGCTTGGAAACATTCACTAAGACTGCTTTAGCTAGGGACCAGAAAGCACGGGTTTGTCGTTAGCTCCCGTATACTAAAGAAAATATCAATTTTGGGTGTGAGTTGATCAGTGACAGGTGTGTTTTGACGGTGACTAACATAGCCATTTATGAGATTTTGACTGTGTACTGTGTAGCGAGAAACGAACTTTTTATTTTTATAAATCTATTATGAAATCGAAAAAGGTACTGGCAGCTAATACAAATTATTGAAGAACGGGTCTGTTCTATCGGATCAAGAATGTACAGACGAGTTTGCACAGTTCTTTCATTAAGTATACAGAACGGACGGCCGTTTTGGATGTGATGGCAGCGTGTGCTGCGGGGGACCCGGGTGGCGCCGGAGCATGGGCACACCTCGACCGCCTCCAGAGGCCACAGTTGGACCGGATGACATTCCACCTTTCATATTTAAGGACAGTAGGACAGCTCTTATTTAGTGGATCTGTTGCTACATATATTTAACATATGTATCGCGAAGGAAAAGTTTCCAGACTGTCGGAAACGCGAGTGGTACCGGTACCAAAAGGCAAAGTATGTATCCACAATAACTTTAATGCACAAGTGAGCAGTCATTTATCTGATGCGAAGCATGGCTTTCGTACCGCGACTTACTACATCAGATGATGACTACGATTGCAGCAATAGATGCAGGACTGCAAGTGGATGTCGCCTACTTGGACTTCCGAAGGGCTTTCAACACAGTGGACTTATGACGTCTTGTTCTTTAAGCTGGCTGATATGGGTTTCACTGCAAAAACGCTGAAGTTCTTCGCGAGCTACTTACGCGACAGACGTCAATATGTTGACTGTGACGGATGCTGTTCGGAGCCTTATTACACAAGATCGGGTAGCTGCAAGGCAGTAATTTAAGATCATTACTTTTCATTATAATGATTAATGACCTTCCTATAGTAATTAAAGAATCTACATGTCTCCTCTTTGCTGACGATCTCAAAATAAGTATAGTGATCAGAGATAAGCTCACAGATCATGGTATATTACAGGGGCACATAGATAAGATTGTAGATTGGAGTGCGGAGAACAAGCTACACTTCAACGTGGAAAAATGTTCGGTGCTATCCTTCTCTCGTGCACGCACCCCTTTTCAAAACTCGTATCATGTGGAGGGGCAACCCATACATTGCGTTACAGAGATCAAAGGTATTCACTTTACCGCAGATCTAACATTTTGGAAACAGATAGTTAAGGTTCGCTAAAATTCTTTGCTGCTTTCCGTAATCTAGGATTCGTTTTACGCCAGGCCTCTGAATTTACTAATATCAAGGCTTTGAAAATATTGTATGAGGCATCAGTGAAGAGTCATTTTGAATGCAATGCGGCTATTTAAAGTCCAAATGAAAGTAAGTACAAAACAATGGAAAAAATACATAATATTTATGTATTTATAAGATAAATAGTGTGTATCCCGTTTATCCCTTATTATATCCAACATTGTTTATGTTTGGCATGGTAGGTTTTTATAAACTAGAATTCCGGCGGGAAGTATTGCTGACTTCCCATCTATTCAAACTTTTACACGGAAAATGTTATAATCCGGCCATACTACGAAGCATTGGGTTTTACGTCCCTGATGCGTATGTGAGGAGGCGGCAGCGGCCGCAGCTGTTGGCGGTACCGTCTGCGCGCACCAACTTGCTGAAGCAAGCGCCACTGACGCGAGCGCTGCGCACGATCAATGCGGTAGCCGAACTCGTCGACTTATTTAACTGTTCGTTGAATGACTTCGCAAAGGCAGCATATAATACAGTATATTGTAACTCTGGAGTTGGCGATCGCTATATATAAATTAAGAATGCTTGTGTAAATATAGTAATTATATTCATTAGATTTAAGAAATGAATAAGTTGCTTGTCTATTGCATCAGGTTTAAGTTCCTGTAAGATATCTTAAGCGTTATTATAAATAAATAAATAAATATCCCTCCCCTAATGGGGGACCAAACGGCTACGGCGAGAAGCATGACAGCATAGCTATCATTTCATGCCGAAATAATATTTGCATCTGCCCGTTAGTACCGAAACTATTTGGATTTGTAGAACTCTTTGAATGGAAATTATGGAGCTTTGCTTCAAGTCTACCTTTCCCTGGGGGAGAGATTAGCGATGTTTTTTATTATCATGGTAGGAAATAATTTTGGGAGCCCGAAGCCCGAGAAATAATATTTGCATCTGCCCGTTAGTACCGAAACTATTTGGATTTGTAGAACTCTTTGAATGGAAATTATGGAGCTTTGCTTCAAGTCTACCTTTCCCTGGGGGAGAGATTAGCGATGTTTTTTATTATCATGGTAGGAAATAATTTTGGGAGCCCGAATGGAAGTTAAATAAATAATGGCAATTGCACCAGGGTATACATAATTGGGTGAGTCTGGAGCTAGCTCAGTAGTATCATAGCTCTGGTAAATGGAGCATGTTGAACCAAGTAGTCATAATAAAATTAATCTGTGATCTCTTATTAAATTCTACTTTCATCTTCGCCTTGACTGTAACTAATGGTCATCGCTAGATTGGAGTCTTTATAAATATATCGGGGACTTTTTTAAATTGTTATCTACTTTATTATAGACCTGTAGCTTATCCAGTTTTATCATTTTAGTCGTGTGCGTTATAGCATTATGATTCACATATATTAAATTTAATTAGAGGATATATTGAAAAAAAAATTAACCATTTCAATATACTATACAACTAGTGCGGTATCACTAGACGTTTAGTATACTAGCAGTGCCCCGCGGTTTCACCCGCGTTTAATTTCTAAGAAATCCATACAAACTTCAACACCCTATTTCACCCCCTTAGGGGTTGAATTTCTGAAAATTCTCGGATCCCTACGTCGTGACATCTACCTGGATGCCAAATTTCAGTTTGATCCGTCCAGTGGTTTGGGCTGTGCGTTGATACCTGGCTATGTCACGTTTGAGTTTTATATATATAGAATTTCAATGGTTATTTTTTTTACCACCTATACTTTAGCGATTCAGGCAGTCGGCTAAGCTAAATTTCACTTAATCTTACAAGGAGGGCGTTTCAACAAATATCACGTAATTTTCATCACTTTATGGCGACGTCTCTGTCCTGATATTCCGGCCAAATTCCATTACAATGCACAATGCGGCAAGGCAAGGCATCTTACTGTTACTACTTCATTTATTTATTCATAGTATTCATCTAGTGTCCTACTGTGTACTTACAACATTGCTTGAGTGGTCGTTCTTTCGATCCCTAAAGACAACTTACAAATTTGCACGTCATCAAACTAAATTGATGTTTCATAAATTACAAACATATCATATAAATACAATCCTATTGGAAAAAAAGCATCAAATTTAAGTAGTCTGTTATCCCCGGCATCTCTCGTTAATTTGATGGCATTATTTAAGTCCGAACTTGCTAACTTAAGATATTAAAACTTTGGATCCGTTGAATAAATGGAGTAACGCTTTTTACAATTATGTTGAGACAATTTAAAAAACTTTGTGATGAAGTTTTTGAAGTGGGAACATCTTCAGCCCAGCTGGCAACGTTTGTAGGGGTGAAATTTGTTGTTGCCAAACCATTGCGCCAATAGGTGTCAGTAGAGTGTAGAGCAGTTGTGAAACCTTAGTGATTAAAGCCTTCTGCTCATTATAGCTGAAAGTAATAATAAAAAGTATAATAAAATTAAATTAATTATGAGTAAAGTTTGTAAAAAAAATATTTTTGAACAAAAATAATTAATTGTTTTATTACCCGACTGCCACAGAAAGGAGGGTAATGTTTTTCAAGTGTATGTATGTATGTATGTATGTATGTATGTATGTAGATTTCTATGTTCCCTGCTACAGCCTGAACGGCTGGAAGGATTTTAACGCATGTGGTGTCGTTAGATTCGCCTTAATAGCGCGAGTGACACTGGGTAAATAAGAAAAATAAAAAACAAAATGGCAGATTTCGGACCCCACATTGTGAGGTAAAAAATTTTTTTTTGTTTCCAAATCGAGTGGGTTATCAAAATGAAGGGTTTTAAATGGCATTTCCAAAAATATATATAACTTGCAGTTTCAATTTTAAATGAAAGATATAACGCTTAACGAAAATAAAAAAATACTTAGAAACAAAAAACTTGCTAACTGACAAATTGTTAAAGTTACCTACTTCAAGCATTCTAAACTGGGCCACTTATTTATAAAAAAACCGGCCAAGTGCGAGTCCGACTCGCACACCGAGGGTTCCGTATGAATGGGAAGAACAACCAAAACGTAATGCATGGTTTTCAAGACCTTTTTCTCTAAAACGCGTGAAGGGATTAAGCTGAAACGAAGGTCAGTTACGTCTTGATGCCTTGAAAAAATCACACTTCTAGGTTAATGAAATAAAAAGTTATAGCCAATTATGCACAAATTTTGTATGAAATAGACGGTTGTGGCACACATTTATCAGGCGAATTTCAGTTATAAGTTGACAATGATTTTTCCAATGATCTACATATAATTTACTAGTTTTCAGATTTATTCCTATATATGTGCTATAAGTTCTAACTTCTTGCTAAATTTTACAACTCCAGGTCAACGGGAAGTACCCGATAATTTTAGGTTTTCGACAAAGTACGTTTTCATACAAAATTTGTGCATAATTGGCTATAGCTTTTTATTGCGTTAACTTAGAAGTGTAATTTTTACAAGGCATCAAGACGTAACTGACCTTCGTATTTGACAAAAATTTCAGCTTAATCCCTTGACGCGTTTTAGAGAAAAAGGTCTTGACAGACGTACGGACAGACGGACAACAAAGCGATCCTATAAGGGTTCCGTTTTTTCTCTTTGAGATACGTAACCCTAAAAAAACTAAAAAGTCTGAAATAAAATAATAATTATTAAAAAACAAAAAACCCGACTGCAAAAAATAACCACAAACTAAAAAGGGAAAAACAAGTTCTATAATTTAGTGTGTTGAGTATAGAGTACACCGTACATTATATTTTATTCGATACTTACATAAACAACAGACATATTTTAATGCATTAAAAATATAATTTATACGTTAAAAATTAACGCAGGCGGGACAAACAAATCTATAATTAGTACAATCTGTATCTAGCATCAATTAAACCCTTTTGTGGAAATCTAATTAAACTACTGTCAATATTTGAGTAATTTGTTTGTCCCGCCTGCGTTAATTTTTAACGTATAAATTATATTATTTTTAATGCATTAAAATATGTCTGTTGTTTATGTAAGTATCGAATAAAATATAATGTACGGTGTACTGTATACTCAACACACTAAATTATAGAACTTGTTTTTCCCTTTTTAGTTAGTGGTTATTTTTTGCAGTCGGGTTTTTTGTTTTTTAATAATTATTATTTTTTATTGCTTTGATTATAATGTCGATTTGTTTGAAATAGTATTAGTTTGAGATGCTTGTAGGTTTTTCTTCTTCTTTTTGTAGGCCGATTCTCCTAATTCATAATGTCGAATCTAGACACGCGGCAGCGTGTCAAGCCAAAGTTCAAGCAAAGGAACTGGTTAGCCAGCGCCGAGTGTAATACTACCTATACGAACAACTTGATGCCACTTTTGACCCCTCCATAACTCGAAACCTATTTAACGGACACACATGAAACTATGTGTGTTGAATTACGTCCATAAGTACAACTAGAATCCCAAATTTCATGAAGCTAGCTCATGCGCTTTATAAAGATATGAAGACGTAAAAGTTGTAAATTTTATCCTGTTGTATCAGGATTAAAGAAACGTTGAATAACTTCATAAAATGACTGATGTACCCAATGAAAAGTGGCCAAGTCAAATCTAACCTACTTTATGTTCTCACATTTTAAATAACAGCAATTGTTATAGGTATCAATTAAAACAAAGAATTAGAGTTTCATACTTGTTCATATATTATTTTGTTCGTATAAATACATATAATTTGGATTTTGTACAGAACTTGGCACTCATTTAGATCTCCATCCATTTTGCGGCGAAGCCCACAGTCAAGCATAATTTTGTATGGAAATAGGCTCTCCTGTTTTACATTTACGATGATCGTATGTTTTTGGTGGAATAGTATATTACTTTTCACTTGTACACTCTTTCGTACATTTATGATGATACATGAATCATTTTTTCTTATGAAACAATAAAAATAATTAAAGTCATTTTATTGTAACGAATAAAGTTTAGTCATCATTGTTATCATAATCATCAGTCGATATCCTTCTACTGACATAGACCATCTTCAATGAAGGCTAAGTCGAGCGATCTCGTGCCACTCGCACTGGACTGGTAATTGAATGGTGAACGTATCTATTACCATCTGGTGAGACTGACCAGACGTTAGCCCATATGTGTAGTGCATGCGTTCCTGAGTGCCTTAGTAGCCCATAGTCATTTCAGCATGCTTATTCTTCGCGTGATATCAGTTCTCTGCCGTATGACTTTGTTACGAGTCATATCGGACAAAGAAATACCGGGAGTGGTAGTCATAAATTAAGTGGCCATATGGGAGGGGAAGCATTGATTGAAGATTCCTCTGCGCAATGAACGAAGTGAAATGTGATACGCAAACTAGAAGAGTTAAAGACGTTATATCCGTTAATATAATGACTATAAGACTTACCTCAGAAGCACTTCAAATAAACGACAGTGTAGAAAATATAGTTAAACGTATTTATGGACAAAATTGATTAATATGTTATTTTTTTTTTTTTTTTTTTTTTTATGGTATAGGAGGGCAAACGAGCAGTCGGAGCCATTTTCATGACCAACGACGCCCATAAACATCCACATAGAGGCTATACAGATGCGCTGCCCTCCTTTCTCCTCCCACCTCCATGGGCCACCGGCTACTTACACACCGCACGAAACGCGACAGCACAACTGTCACTTTACGCCGGTCTCGTGTAAGCGAGAGGTACCTCCCCGGTCGTGCCGGCCCAATTCGACTGCATGCAAGCATGCAGTGTGGCACTACCTCTTACTCAATATAACTGTTATACAATGATAAGCTAAAGTAAATGATTAGATCAAGGACGTTAAAAAAAAGGCGGACGGAATGTTGCCTAGAAAATATTGAAGCATTAAAATTGTGACAATGTATTTATGTCTGCGCGTGTAAAGGGTTACTAGACATAAGAAAAATTACCCATTTTTTAAATAATTTGAATAAATATTTTTAAAGTTAAAGCAAATAAAAAATGTAAGTCAAATTACATTAATACAAAATGTAATTTGACTT
>LUGF01010166.1:0-22162 GCA_001625245.1 Calycopis cecrops
GCCAAATCGGCCGTTGAGATAAATGCACACGAACTAATGGCCAGATACACTACTGACTTCATTGGTGCTTGTGGTTTTGGTCTCGACGTGGATTCACAGAATGACGGGAACTCCGATTTTCGTAAACTTGGGAAACGTATATTTACCTTTACAAAACGTGATATTTGTGTTGGTCTTTGTAAAAAAATGGCTCCTAAATTATTTAAAAGTATACATTATGTTTCACCTGAACTTGAAAACGGTACTATGAAACTCATAAAATATGTAACGGGTCAAAGAAATAATAAACCATCAGGGAGACACGATTTCATAGACATGATGTTGGAGTTGAAAGAAAAAGGAAAACTTGTAGGAGAATCATTAGATAAACGTAACCCAGACGGGTCTATGGAGACGGTTGAAATTGTAGTCGATGATGACTTGATAGCAGCGCAAGTTTTTGTCTTTTTTGCGGCAGGGTTTGAGACATCTTCGTCTTCTAGTAGTTACCTTCTTCATTCGCTGGCATACCACCCTGACATACAAGAACGCTGTCAAAAAGAAGTAGACGAGGTGCTCGCACGTTATGATGGAAAACTTTGTTACGACTCGGTTAAAGATATGAAATATTTAGAGATGGCTTTCAAGTAAGAATAATTGCTATATTTACAAAGAAATGCAAAGCATCACGCACGCGGCACGCACGCACGCACACATGCACGCACGCACACACGCAAACTCACACACACACACACACACACATAATCAAAATTCCAGTCGAATTGCAAGTAGAAGTGCAATTGCCAATTGCAAGATTGTCTACTGGAGTCGGTAGTTATCAATAGACTGTCCTTCATAGGTGTCAGCATAAGGGGGCATGCTATAAAAAATTGCCCAAGATTATATGACTTAACTAGAAATACAATAATTTCAGAGAGAGTCTCAGAATGTATGCACCCGTCGGATGGCTGCAAAGAAGATGCGTGTCGGATTACAAGGTTCCTGGCACCGACTTGGTAATAGAAGCAGGAACAGACATCGTTATATCTGTGCAGGCGCTTCACAGTGATGCGAAATTATATAAAGATCCCGAACAGTTTAAACCGGAACGTTTCGATCCAGATAATGTTGGAGCCTTGAGGAATGTGTATTTGCCATTCGGAGATGGACCCAGAGCTTGTATAGGTGAGTTTTAAAGCAAGAGATTGCAGAATTTTATTTTATGGTATATTAGCTGTACCCTGCGCGCGTTGCTACGCCACCAACTAAAATACATTTGAAGGAAAGACACAAAATATTCAATACATTTGTAGATATTTAATTGGTAGGTGAGTTACCAACTCGGAAACCATCTTGCGCTCATTCTTAACAAGTTTGCTACGAGACTACTGACGTGAGATCTGCTAATTAATCTCTTAATAATTGTTATGCAGATGTACTGTATTGTCACAATAAATGAACGAAAAGGTATATAACAGTGGGATTTTCAATCTTATGTCCAAGAAAACCGGATGCCAGTTTTATTGAGATTAGATTATACAAAAAGATTTTTTTTCATTCGTCGTTCGTTTCGTTTGAAAGTTTTGTTCTATTCTTACTTGATTTTTATCTCAAGAATGTATTATTACGTTACGTGAAATGTTTTACTTTTATTTACAGAATCTTTTTATTGTTTTCAGGAGAACGTTTAGGACTGTTGCAATCGTTGGCTGGTCTTGTAGCAGTCCTGAGTAAATTTTCAGTATCACCATCTGAGAACACAGTTCGAGTACCAAAAATCGATCCTACATCAAACACCGTGTCGACCATTATTGGGGGATTACCACTTTTATTTACACGAAGGCAATAAAGTAAATATTTAAACTAGAGTAACAATAAAATTTCATTAATTAATCATATACACGTTCTTATTTTATGAAAAAAATTGTCATACCTGTAATGTTATGTGGCCGAATTGTCAATCCGTCATTTTGCCCTACAATGGTGTATTTTTAGTTAAGATACCGACTACAGCATTATATATATGGATAAATTATAGCCATTACGTTACCGAGCACTAATACTTATATAACATAAAAGTTTCATCAATAGCATTCCAGTAGTTTTTGCGTGAAAGCCGCGCAAGACACAGACAGAATGACGTCTTCTACAGTTTTATTATAAGTGCTAGCTGTGCCCCGCGGTTTCATCCGCGTTTAATTTCTAAGATCTCCATTTTATAGATAGAATAGATAACTTTCCAAATAATATATTAGGTATCAACAATTTTGAAATTAATGAAATTAATGCTTAGCGATGTAATAGCGAGCAAAAACGTATGTAAGTGTGATATGTATATACCTTAATAAAGATCTTTTATTCTATTCTATTTATTTATTATGTTATGTTGTAAGGGTGTAAAATTCACCGTACAAAATAAATTAGGTATATGATCGTAGTCATAAGTAGTTGTGAAATAGCGTAATTGTTATTAGTTTGTTTTTGTTAGTAGTTTAGTTTAGACTTTCGCGAAACAAGACACGTATAATGGTTAAAGCCTGACAAACTAAAACATAAAAATACTCCTAAACCCGAAAAAAAGATGGCGTCCTTGGAATAAATATGTGGGGAGATTTATCACCGCTAAGCAAAGAAAGCATACGCAGATTGCTTAAATTTTGTTACAATTACGTATTTATTAATAGACAGTTAAAGCACGTGAAATAACATTTTTTTTAAGTAAACTGGTAGTCTTATATACGATTGTAAAGTTGATAATACTCCCATAAAACTTATAACATCGATTGCTCAATAATTTTATAGAAAAGGAAATATGTAAGCTAAGTCAAACTGTACACATTTTATCAAGAAATATTTGAATAATAATAAATGGATTTAAAATATCCACTACAGTCCACAATGCCTTGGATATTTTTTTGGTCTATTGCTTTTATTATTATAGTACATTTACATGACAATTTTTTTTTTATGGTACAGAGGGGCAAACGAGCAGTCGGAATCATTTTAATGACTACTGACGCCCATAGACATCTACATAGAGGCTATACAAATGCGCTACCCTCCTTTCTTCTCCCACCTATATGAGTCAATTATTGGATGTGTATTAATAAATAAATAATTATAAATATCGGTGGACTTTACACCCCTAGCTAGCCCCGTGCTAAGTTTCGTAAGGACTTGTGCTACGGGTACTAGACAACGGAATATATTTAATATGTTTTATATATTTAAGATTTTTATTATAGTAATACATGATATACATAGATAAACATCCATGACCTAGGCGGGATTCGAACCCACGACCCCTGGCGCAACATGCTCCACTTATCCGAGCCCTGCTCCACTGCGCCAGCCTGGTCGTCAAAAATAGTAAAGTATTAGCATGATAAATAACAATTCATATCTTATCAACATGTTAGTGACGATGAAATAAAAATACAGATTAGACTAAAATAACTACTAAAAGATAACTGTAATTATATAAATATAAAACTAGCTTCCACCTGCAGCTTCCCTTGCATGGATTTTGGACTTTAAAACCCGCTTCTCAATTCTTCCCAATGAAAGATTCATAGCTCCTCCCCCGTATGTGATAGCGTGATAGTAGCCTATGTTGACACGACCTGTTAGTAATATTCATGCAAAATCTGAAGTAAATCCATGCAGTAGGTAGGTACTTTTTTATAAACTAAACACACCTGACATACGTACAAGCAAAAATTCTGAAAACTATATTTTAGGCTTCGGTTGTAGATCATGTTTTAAAAGAATACTTGGAATGTGAAAAAATATTCATATCCCAGGGGATAAAAAGTATCCTATAATATAATCTAAATCAGCTAATAAGTACTCTATCTATATAGCAATTTTTATCATAACCCGTTCAGTAGTTTTGGCGTGATTGACGGACAAACATCCAAACGTCCAAACATCCAAACAAAGAAACTTTCACATTTATAATATTAGTGTAATAAAAAAATTCTGATTCTTTATATCTTACAGCTGAAACATTTTGCTAGCGAGATGTAAAAAAACCGTCAGCGCCATCTATTGACAGTTAGGCGGAACGAAGTTCACGGGGTCAGCTAGTAGACATATAAGTATCTTTTGTTTGTGCAAGGCTACCAAATCGCAAATACGACTGCTAATATTAGGTATTTACATGAGTTTGGCACACGAATAAAGGAAAACCTGGATGAACAACCAAGTAATAGTCCCGTGAGATGATTCCTATGTCATTATTTTAATGGAGAAACTTTAGTCAATAAAGACTAAACTCACACTAAACTCAGGAACACAATATACGCAGCACTACATAGAGTTAAAGGAAGTAATCTCCCTTGTACTAATGTACAGGAGAATTCTTCTTTTTATTTTAGTCCCATGTTTCTCGTAGAAAACTATTCAGTTACTTTACTAATGATATTCCTGAGCTTAGTGTGACCTTGACTTTGTAACATAGACCTTGTAACATAGCTACAAAACCAACTAACAACAACTTTGCCCATAAAAAAAGTATATTTATACTCATTTATACTCATCACATGGGACCATATCGGGATCAGAAGAGATATGAATGTCATCCCCCAGGAATATTTTATCGGGTTAAGAGGTATCCCAAGATACACTTTTCGTGTTCCAAATATCTATTTATGCATTTATCTTCACATGTACCACATTGGGTCGCAGCCGAATGTAAAAGACAAATTCATCCCTTGGCAACCCTGGTAATTTTTTTCGGGATAAAAACTATCCTATAGGTAGGTATGTTAATACAGGTTCCCTTCTAACCATATGCCAAATTTCATGAAGATCTGATAAGTGGTTTTAACGTGAAGGAGTAACAAAAACATTAAAGTCATCATCCCATAGCATCATTTTTTTGGGATAAAAACTCCAATGTTAATGCATGTTACCCTCTATGTGCGTGCAAAATTTCATGAAAATCAGTTCAGCAGTTTTTGCGTGAAGAAGTAACAAACAGACAAACAAACAAACAAACACAAACTTTCGCATTTATAATATTTATAAGATAAGATAACCACTGTGTCTAGGCAGACAGGGTTACTACGCAGCCCGACATAAACTTCTGCAGAGCCAAAGTGGTCGACTTGGGAAACTTTAGTGCTTTCAAACAATTTCGTCATAAATATTACTGGCAGTAAATAAACATAACTCAATCATAGTAATATCACAGATAATAACACAGTAACATAAGGCGTAGTAAGGGCGTAATCAATTCACTTATGTACATCTCTGTGCATAGCAGCTGGGCTTCACCAGGCTGCTCATTCTCCTTCTTGGCTTATAATATAAGTCTCTATAAGTCACTGCCATCCTGTACTGTCTCTCGCTTTGATTAGGGATGGAAATTGGGATAACTTCCTATTCCTCCTACTTTTTTCTGATTAAATTCTTTGCGGGTCCCAAGGCAGATTTAGCTTTTCCATCGGACTCCTTCTGATCTCCCGCTGTTGACCCTGGCGACACAGGAGTAGCAGCGGTGGGAACGAGTTGTGGACCTAAGTCCAATTAAAAATCTATACCTAATCCGGCTAACGCCATCTAGTACGCAAGCTATACAATTTCAAAAACATTAATTCGTCTGTTTATTGTAGATGTGCACTACGCCATCTAGCGAGGATGTAAAAAACTAAAAATATATTAGCAGCTGATAGAAGTCTGTGTGCTTGTAAAAAAAAACGACAGACATCACGCTAGAAAGAGGTTATTGGTAACTAGAGGGCGCTATTTACATTGAATCATATAAAAAAATAATAAACTGACAAATTTTTCATGGTATAAGAAAGCAAACGAGTACTCGGGATCATTGTCATGACTACCGACGTGCGATGCCTATAGATATCCGCATACAGATTATACAGATGCGTTGCCCTCTTGGGTCACTGGCTACATACCACACGAAGCGCGAGAGCACAGCTGTCACTAAGTTGATATCGTGTATGCTGCAAAAGGCATGATATGGTTTCGGAAAAGATCTTGCACACTCGTCTTTGAGTATTGACACTCCCTCTATCATAAGTATTCTATATATATAGAATCCCTGGAAACCAATTTGATTTTATCCTAGAACTTCTATCATAATAATTCACAATGAATTCGCTTTAGTAAGAGGTAGTGCCACGCTGCATGCATGCAGCCGAATGGGGCCAACACGGCCAGGGAGTTACTTCTCGCTTACACCATCCCGCGTAAAGTGATATTTCATGCGGTATGTAAGTAGCCGATGGCCAAAGAGGGCGGAAATAAAGGATGGCAACGCATCTGCGGATATGCGGATGTATATGGGCGTCGGTAGTCATGAAATTAATTGCTCGATTGTCCTCTAAAATAAAAAAACACAAAGTAATCTCTAAGAAGTTATGAGAAGAGTGGGACGTGAAAACCTCAGATTTGTTTCTGCTAGCCACTAATTGCATGGTCACTCTCACTGACAATTGTTCTAACCTCAAAAAGACACGTACGAGCTTCAATACCGAGGCGTAAGCGTTTTACTCATATTGCTGATAACAAAGCGGCCAAATCGAGTAAGATGGAGCGCCGTGAGCCCTGACCTACACTTCTTACCCACTCGCTTAAAATTGTGTAATGGCTTTCCATATAGTTGTACGTACAGTCGTACAGGCCTTGCTACAAAGTCTACTTATTCTACAAGACCTTTTTTTTTCGCAGGGGAATGCCTTTACGCACGCTACCCAGGAGCCCGGGTGGCTCAACCGGGTACAGTGTCAGGCTCGACAACTGGGTTGCCCCTACCGACTAAACCCCTGTGGGTGCCTTCAGCCGCTATGATTGGAGGGCCCCGGATCTGAAAGCAACAGGGCGCCTCCAGCGACAGGCTGGCCTCGGTGAAAAGGCCAGACTCCTCCTCCTTAGGGACTGTCCGGCTTCCTTCACAGTCCCTAACTCCATGTTGGAACCGTGCAATGGGGTCAGGTTCCCATCCTTACCCCTGGTCCCAATGCTCCAACGGAGCACACCAAGCCGGTCGTCCGAATCCACGCCGCCATCTGCTGATTCAGAGGGACGGGTTGGCTGGTCCCATCCGCTGGGCGGCGGCCCAACCGTTAAACGGCCGCAGAGGACAGGGAGGATGGCAACGACACACCGCATCTCCTCTTCCTCTGCGGCCCCACCGCCAACGCAACAGACGGTGCGCCGCCGTTCGGTCGCGGGAGATAGGAGACCCTTCCTCCATGGGTGCATCCAGAGCGGGCTCCAGCGAAGCCCACCCGACGCGTCCCCACCCGGGATCCCTCTTGGTTCACCGTGGTTGTCCAAGCCACGGCTATTAAGCCCCCTCACCACGACAAGGTGGAGATCCGTCGAGGGGGATTCGACAAGACCTATTTTAAATGTTTATAACCTTAATACTCAAAATAATATTAATATCTGTGGACCATACTGAGTGCCGTAAGGACTTGTGTTACGGTACTAGACAACGGAAATATATCAAATATGTTTTATAAATTTAAGAAATTTTATATACTTATTTATGATTTTTGTTATAGAAATACATATAATACATAGATATCCATGACCCAGGCGGGATTTGATCCCGCGACCCCTGGCTCAATATGCTCCGCTTATCCGAGCCCTGCCAGCCTGCTCGTCAAATGAAGGCAAATCAATGGCCCGTGAATATAATTTGCTACAGTCCCTGACCTGGAATAACGCGGCACGGCATTTACGAGCTCTAATAACTTTTTTTTGTTGACGCAAGGGAATATATTTACGTATGATGCTTAGAAGCCCGGGTGGACTAGAGTTACGTCGGACTCGACACAGACTAAGCCCCCGTGGGTGCCTTCCACCGCTATAATTGTGAAATGTAGTAGCATATTCGGGGAGGCGACCTCTATTATCTGCTAGATGACCTTAGAAGTGCTCTAGACCACTCGAGTCATGATGTACCTCAACAAGATATCTCAGATACCATGGATGGATTGTCAAAGCCTATGTATCCCTTGTGTCCTTGGAACTATCCACACAAGGGTCAAAACTACCATTACACATTAGAGAAGATATTTTTATACATAGTATTAGGAAACTAGCAGCAGCGCCGGATTAAGCTCTGACGGGGCCCGGGGCTGGGAGTAAAAAAGGGGCCCCTATTGGACACAAAAATTATCGTCATAGTATCTATACATATAATAAATCTGTAGAAGGGTCAATTCTGTACATTGAAAATATTGAAAAAATAAATAGCAGGGGGTGTTACTGGATTGATACCAAACCCAAATATGTGATTAAAAAATTTTATGTCTGTCTGTCTGTCTGTCTGTCTGTCTGTCTGTCTGTCTGTCTGTCTGTATGTTCAGGCATCACGTGAAAACTAACGGTTCGATTTCGATGAAACTTGGTATAATTATACCTTATTATCCTGGGCATAAAATAGGATACTTTTTATCCTGGAAAAATACGTAGAAAAAAAATAAATCCTATCTATACATATAATAAATCTGTAGAAGGGTCAATTCTGTACATTGTAAATATTGAAAAAATAAATAGCAGGGGGTGTTACTGGATCGATATCAAACCCAAATATGCAATTAGAAAAATTTTTGTCTGTCTGTCTGTCTGTATGTTCAGGCATCACGTGAAAACTAACGGTTCGATTTCGATAAAACTTAGTATATTTATACCTTATTATTCTGGGCATAAAATGGGATACTTTTTATCCTGGAAAAATACGTAGAAAAAAATAAATCCATCCACGCGAAGACCGACATCCGCGCGGACGGAGTCGCGGGCGGAAGCTAGTAATATCATAAAATGAATAGTATAATTACTTGTACTTTGAGTAACAAAAAAAATGCATATTATTAATGCCCACAACTATACTGTATGTATTTTTATAAGTTTTCACGTATTCCTGAAGTATTTCAGCATTACATTCCGGTAATTTGCAATTATGTGATTGAAATTAAGTGATATCGAGAAATAATTTTAGATTTCAGTAGCTTTAAACAAACAACCGCAAGTAGATAGATACCTACTTATTCAACAAGTTGTCTTTGTTTATCAAAGTAATGTAAAATGTTAATAAAAATATGCACCTATGTCAGCAATGCTTCCCTGCCTGCCTTTTTGAAATACAGAAAGTTACAAACTCGTCAACGGCTTTTGATACTACTGTAATTTGAGCAGCTTATAACTTTTCCCTGCTAAGAAGTAGTCCAAATTTTGGAAATTTTGGAGAATGGCGATAATGCAAAACTTCTAATAACGATCCCGACAATGATTTTCTCTAGGAGAAAAAGTTCACGTCAACGCCAAGGCCATTTAGTTACCGCGCGCGAGCTACTATCGATTTCAGACTCGCGGGAGATGGAGCTGTCGGGCCGTTTAACCGTTATAATAATAGTTAAATTAGTTATTATAATCTCTCTCATATGGGGGTGCATGCCTTTCAATCGAGAGAGAGAGAGATCGGTACCCCTTTCGACCCCAAGCTGCCCGACGAAAAATCATAGCACTCGGATGATGCGGTATTGGACTTCTCTTCGTTTCCGCAGCATTAATTCATGTCCGAATGGAACTCCCCAGAAGATGCTGCCACCTTGTCGTGGTTGGTGGGCTTGCGTGGCTTTTCTCTATGATGCCTGAGGGTATGGAGGGCAGGACTAGTTATACCGGACAGACTTGGTGGGAGAGGCCGACTAACAGCAATTTGACTCGGGGTACTCCCCCGACCCTTTGAATCAGCAGAGGGTGGCGTGGATTGGAATGAGTAGCGGGTCCGATTTGGACTTTGGTTACAGGGGCCTAGCCTTTTCAGAGACCTTTTTAGATTCGGGACCCTCCAATTATAGCCGCCTGCATCCGCAGGGGTTTAGTCGATATTGCACTCCCAAATGTCGAGTCCGACATTGGCCTAGGGGTCACCCGGGCTCCTAGGTATAGAAAGAGAATCTTAAAGCTACCACAATAACTTAGAGAACGTCTGTTGTGCTATGTAAGGTTAAGCGTTGCGGTAAAGCAGCAGCTTGTAAGATAGACGTTCCTAAGGGTTGCCAGGGATTAACGAATAATATGATGCTTCCGGGTCCTTTGCATATTCCAGTTTTTTTATACTGGATAGGCTTGCGTTTGGTCACTGTCTCACCTGGTGGAAAGTGTAGACTTGGCCGACGGTGGGGCACGTATGCCTAGAAGGTACATATTCACCCTCGATTTAAAGATTTCCAGGTTATAGGTGTGAGAGAATACAGACCTTGGTAGAATTGGCTTTTGTTCGGTTTTTAGGGAGCTAGGAAGCTTTTTTATTTTGCCAATTTTACTCAAATGGAAGACCCATTTGGGTCAAATAGGCAAGGTAAAAAGGCTTCTTGTTGTAACGATAATAATTACCGTGGTATATAATAGAGTGTCGTTACATTCTAGGGTCGTCTGTTATTTGTATCTTTCATCAGATCAAAATTCCTTAGCCTGAAGTCTTCAAATGGCATTCCTTTTTTGCCGCTGCCGAATGCACTTTTAACAAATCACTTATTAACCATTAAATAAGTAATTTATTTAAAAAATAGACTTCAAAAAGTACCTATAAAATAAATTTAATTTAAAAATTTTGAATAGCAATGGCTAATGTTGTGATATATTATTTTTTATGCATATGGTTGAGATGTAATGCCTTTTTGTCTCACAAATTTTCGTATATTTAATATTGAATAATAATAAATATTTTAATTACTTTACGGGTTTTAACACGGTAAAAATTAAAGGCCAAAATATATACCTTTGCCCGACCTTTCAGTCGTCGACACATCAGTCAGCTCGCGACCACGGCTGGTGTAACCTAGTCGAAACGTCGGGCAAAGGTATATATTTTGGCCTTTAATTTTTACCATGTTAAAACCCGTAAAGTAATTACAATATGTGTAATGAACACGAAAGTCTCAAACAAGTATTAATAATAAATATGTATATTGCAATAATTTGTCCTTGTTGAATTTGAAATTTGATTTAATATACTTAGGTATACTTTTTATTACTTTTAATATCTTAAAATTAGTTTTCTTGACACATGGGGCCCCCTTGGCTCGCGGGGCCCGGGGCTATAGCCCCCCCTAGCCCCCCCCAAGATCCGGCGCTGACTAGCAGTAAGAACTCCTTAATGCCTAGCTCATAAAAGTCCACTTGTTATACCAATTGTTATATCTACGTGTTGCCCTTATTCTTCTGCTTCCAATGACTCACTAGAAGTTTTACGAGCCGCACAAAACGTCATAGTTTGCGGCGAGACCATGTGAACGAGAGGTACCTCTTCGATCGAGCCTGCTGTTTTCGGCTGCAATACAATCTTTACCTGTAGTGTTCTTGTTTAAATTAATCATCTTCATGTTATCGAATATCGCTATCAAAATATTCATTAATTTAAATATAATAACAGTATACCAGGGTGAATCCAAAAGTTCTTAGAAACTTAGGTATATGAATTTAACCTTTTTGGAGGGAGTTCGATATTTTTTTTTAAAGATTGACAATTACATATTATTTATCCAGACTTTCAATTGTTTTCGACAGATCGTTCGCAAAATATTAATTTTATTGTTGAGAGTTCTGATAAAAAAAAACGGAACTATGGAGAAAAACGAGTTACGCGCGGTAATAAAGTATCGGTTCCTGAAAAATATTTCTACGAAAGAGCTTTTTTCGGACATTCAACAGACATTAGGGAATGATGCTTTACCCTATTCCACTGTGGCTTATTGGGTTGCTGAATTTAAAAGAGGTAGGTCGAGCTGTAAAGATGAGCCGCGTTCTGGGCGACCTTCAACCTCCATCACCGAAGAAAATGCCAAAAAAGTGGAAAAATTGATTTTATACGACAGAAGAATTACAATAAAACATTTAGCTAAGATCCTTAAGATATCGTTTGGTAGCATTCAGTCAATTTGAACCGATTCACTGGGGTTCAAAAAAGTGTCAGCAAGATGGGTGTCACGAATGTTAACCGAAGAAAACAAAAATCGACGTTTGGATATTTCTAAGCGTAATCTCGAAATGTTCCAACGTGATTCAGACCAATTTTGCCGTCGTGTTCTGGGATTCTGGGATAGTGAAGGAATTCTTTTTATTGATTACTTGCCAAAAGGGCAAACGATAACTGGATCCTATTATGTAAACTTAATCCCTAAATTATGCGAAGCGATTAAAGAAAAACGTCGTGAGAAATTGTCATTGGGCGTGTTGTTTCTCCAGGATAACGCTACACCTCATCGTTCGGAAGTTGCGCTCACCGCAATCCGCAGTGCTGGCTTTGAAGTCCTTGATCACTCACCATATTCTTCTGACTTAGCCCCTAGTGATTTTCACTTATTTCCAAAATTAAAGGAGCATATTCGTGGAACTAAATTTGACGATGATGACGCGGTTATGACTGCCGTAGAGGAGTTTTTTAATAGTCGAGAAGTAAGTAGTAAAAGTTGGATATGTGTTATTCTAAGTGTGTTAGGTATTCTAAGTGTACTAGATAAGAAGGAGATTACGTAGAAAAATAAAATATTTTTGTTTAAAAATTTTATTTTTTTTGAATTCATTCTAAGTACTTTTTGATTCACCCTCGTATTATCGCTAATAAAAAAATTATCATATTACCATAATTATAATATTTATGTTTTGTTTTATTTTCTGATGATGATATAGTATGGTCGATTGGATAGTTTTTGCGGGTGACGCCGAAACACATAGCTAACACATTTTAACTAAGTATGTCTTGGGGCTTATTCGGTTTGTCAAAATGTAATTTAAAAAGCGAACATTACAATATACTTAAGTCAACGAAACTACATTTTCAGCCGCCCTACACATGCCGCCGCCTACGCCGTCCTCGTCGACCGTGGTGCTGATGCACCAGGGGCTGGCTAGTGTCTACTAAGCCACGCTGTTGAGTAGAGTTGTCACCGTCAACTTTTTATTGAGTTAACTTAGAGGAATGATTCCTTTTCCGTACTTCAATAGGTTGCTCAGTATTCTACATATATTTGTTTGTTGATGTTTACATTTTTTATGATATAAGGGGGCAAACGAGCAGTTGCAGCCATCCTCATGACTAGCGACGCCCATCGACATCCGCATAAAGATAAGCAGATGAATTACCCTCCTCCCACCTCCCACCTCCAAGGTCTACCGGCTACTTGCAGACCGCACGAGACGCGACAGCAGAACCGTCACTTTATATCGGTGTCATGTAAGCGAGAGGACATCCCCGGTCATGCCGGGCCAATTCGGCTATATGCATGCTCTCCGCACCACAACTCAAGTCCGATAGACAAACAAAGTTTTGCTAAAACCTATCGGCAAAATATCTCATTAATATTTTTAGTGCACAAAGCTTACATACATTAAAACCTATGCAATATTCACATAAGTTCTCTTTGGAAGTCGCTTTTGTTTACCATTTAAAAGTTAACGTTTTTACAGTATTTGCAAAAAAAAAACCTACTAACTGAAACATGTCAATATGACTGTTGAGTAGACTCTTCTCAGTCATCGTTCATGAAGATTAGGGATACCATATTAGTTATCTATCTAATATATAAAATTCTCGTGTCACAGTTTTCGTTGCCATACTCCTCCGAAACGGCTTGACCGATTCTCATGAAATTTTGTGAGCATATTGAGTAGGTCTGAGAATCGGCCAACATCTATTTTTCATCCCGATATTCCCACGGGATCGAAAGTTACGCGGGTGAAACCGCGGGGCGCAGCTAGTCTAATATATAAAATTCTCGTGTCAGTTTTCGTTGCCATACTCCTCCGAAACGGCTTGACCGATTCTCATGAAATTTTGTGAGCATATTGAGTAGGTCTAAGAATCGGTCAACATCTATTTTTCATCCCGATATTCCCACGGGATCGAAAGTTACGCGGGTGAAACCGCGGGACGCAGCTAGTATATTATAATAATATGTGAAGCGAATACTTTAGGAACACTTTTACGAAAATTGCGCGGACGGACGAGTATGAAATTTGGTACACTTATAGTTTACGTGTAAGAGAAGTGCAGAACGCTTGTATATTTTATTAATAATGTTTATAAAGTACTTTAATTTAATAAATAAACTTTACATACACTACCATGCATTTGACACCTTGATATTTATGATAGGTACACGTATTAATTATTAATGAAGTTTCAATGTGTATTTTGGACTTAGATGAAGTATAATACATTAGATTGGCAATGCAAAGGAGAAAGTAAATTGTATACGTATGTTAGAGCGAGATAGATTTACGAGACCATTGACATACTTCCTAACCGCCTGTAGCGGCCTAGCGTAAGTAATGACCGGCACATTTTCCTTATTATTTAGAAAAATCTTTGATTTTAAGGTATAAATTAGTATTTATTCGATGTAATTAACTATGGTTATGTGTCCAGTAACAAGATGTAACTCATGTATAAAAGAAAACCCACATTTCACACGTAAATACGGTTTAAACCTGTAGGCCTCTAAAAGCACTGCTTGAAAACTGTTACTAAAGTTTTATACGCAAATAGATAAGAAATTTTATAACATTTTATTATATCAATACCGTAAATGTATTGATTTAAAATAATAACAAATACGTGAATTCCTCTTGTATTTTACCTTGACTTTTAGAGATTGACAGTTGACACTATCGATAACTTCTTATCGATATTATGTTCACAGAGTAGTAGATACATATTACGCATACGATGTACCTATTTTTTTTTAATAATTAAACTATATTTTAGATTTCCTCGAAGTGTGGATCTTCTACAAAAACGCCTCAACTTCGATGTGTCGATAAATGTCTTTCTATCTCCCATTTATTATAAAGTGATTTTTTTTTTATTTTTTTTTTAGATAGAATCTACGCTGAGGACTGAAGGTCAGTGCAGCTTCATCGATATAAAGTGAATTATACTAATATTAACGTATACTTTGTTCTTTCTCTTTTGCGTTGCCAATGGTTACGGGTATGTCACGTCGCTATAGCGACAGGGGCGTCAGTCGCAAATATAGAGAACTGAGTGCGCTCCTGGGAAGATGGAGTCTTAAATAGTTTCATGATATTTGTCTCTCAATATACGCATTTTAATATAATAAATATCAAGTTGACATTAAATCTAATATTGTTATTTATATATTGTACCTTACTATACAGAATTGATTTTATTCGTAACAGAGAAATGAAATATCCCGTTAACTGTCTTTCGCTATATTTAGGTAAGAGGTAGTACCACACTGCATGCTTGCATGCAGTCGAATTGGGCCGGCACGACCGGGGAGGTACCTCTCGCATACACGAGACTGGCGTAAAGTGACAGCTGTGCTGTCGCTTTTCTTGCGGTGTGTAAGTAGCCGGTGGCCCATGGAGGTGGGAGGAGAAAGGAGGGCAGCGCATCTGCATAGCCTCTACGCGGATGTTTTTGGGCGTCGGTACTTATGAAAATGGCTCCGGCTGCTCGTTTGCCCTCCTATATCATAAAAAAAAATCCTTACAGTAAATGTTCTATTGGAATAAAGAATAGCCTCTCACATGAAAGTATACCACCAGAAGCCAATTCGCAGAGTATTGTCGTGTGTCTACAGATATACATCGCCGGTTCCTAGTAGCTCGACAGCAAATGTATCCATTCTAGAAATTTCCGCGACGAAAAATACGAAGAAAGCTATTGGTGCTTTTAGAAGTCGCTTAGATATTATGAAACAAAAAAGAACTAAAAAATGTAATCATTTAATAGGTTTTGATTGTACAAGTAGTTTTTTTATATAATTCACTCTATAATGAATTTGCTTGAATCGGGAGACAAAAACATTTATCGACAAATCGAACATTAAGGCCCAGCACTTTTTGCCTCGCACACATACGCATACGCACACTGAGACATTTGCTTTTTGGTCTCGCCTTTATAGTTGCATCGCCAATCTAACGGTAGTTTAAATAATCTAAGATTTTGGAAGTGTCGTTAATTCTACATAAATTGTTAGCACCTTAGTTTTGTTGTCATAAAATGTCATATTTAGTTTTTAATTACAAAAAAGTTTCTCTTAGATCGAATGTCGATCTTCGCGAGTCTACTAATATTTATTAACTCTTCAGATTAGTTCTACTTTTTGTCACAACTCACAGGACGTGACTGGTGACGCGGGCTCTAGTTTCAATGTTAAATGGCATATTATGATCTATTTCTAATTTCAATATTATATATCATTTCTAATATTTTATTTCATATCATATTATATTTTATTTCTAATTTCAGTATTAAATGTCTTTAATTCGCAAGTAATTATTGTTTTTTTCGCAACTTTGGAAAGCGCTATATTCAGCTAAAGTTCTGCCTTTATGTTGCTTGCACGATCCCTATGATGCTGATGATTTTGATCTAATTTACCCACAAGAAACTATAGAGTCTAGGACTTTTTGAAGTCGGTTCAACGTTACACTAGTGGCAGTAACTATACAGGAGTGAGGTAACTTTCACACTAGGTTGTTTTTCACACTAATGAGTTGCTAGTTCATCACACCTTGCAAAATACAAGCCGGATGATTTTCGAACATTGCCCTTAAATTTTATCTTATAAATTTAAGATTAATGACGTATTAATATCCTTTTTAATATTTTACTATCAGATACACAGATAAATACATATACAAATTTATCTGTCAATCGATTTGTAACGGAATAACAGAACGTGACCATGTGATGCCTACTGGTTAAAAACTATTTGTCAACTTGGTGCCTGGCGGTTAAGGTTACTCCTTAAGAAAGACCATGATTCTAAAATGATGTGAACTGGTGCACAAGAGCCGTAAGCGCTGTACACGCAGTAAAGTGTATGCTGGCAGCTGGCGCAAGATGCCAATTAAAAAAAAAATATGCCAAGTGTCTCGTTTCGTTTGACTTGTTAGGTTCCTATGACCCTCTATAGGAGAGAAGGGAAGGCAACACGTCTGCTGCAGTTGTGCGGATGTCTATGGGCACATACTCAACCTGTCTACGGTAATGACGAAGATTAAAAATTTGTAAATTAAGCTTAGCAGAGTAGTGTGCGGGATGAAATTGCGCTTACACGGGGTTTCCCAGAAATTATGGCTAAATCTGAAGCGGAAAAAAATACTCCGAACCGTTTGCGGTCAAGGCAATTTTTGGTAAAATAATATTAATCAAATATCCTTATTTTTCCTACATTAGTGGTTATCACGTCCGCTATTTCGCACGTCCAATATTAAATAAATAAATGGTCTGTAGTCAAATAAATGTTTTCTTTCACAGTTTGTTTTATCCTTAGAATATGAAATTTTATTTTTTTACGTTGGTGAATGCTTTGACACATTTTTACTGTAGAACACGGCGGTGTTCAACGGTTATGGGGGAGTCGAAGCACCCGAAGGCGCTGAATACCTATAATAACCGTGTTCTCTAATAAACCACGAACGTTGTTCCCTCTTGATCACTAGACGGAGAAACCTGTGGATCCGTTACCATACCTCGGGGCTGGTGGATGGAACCCTATTGATGTAACCTGCTCTTGATAGGTTCAGGATACCCCGCGTCACAGCGGCCGAGAGCTTTCGCAGGGTTTTTGGTCGGTAGGGGCACGCTTCTTGTGCCGAGTCCGACACACCCTTCCGGCTCACCCAGGGCTGGTTGAAAGGTGCATAAATGCATTTTATCTGCGTCATAAAAAAAATTTTACGGGTTTAATGTGTGTACATGCATAGTAATTAGGCACACACACATAAACCAAGTCATTGCTTATGATATATACGATACATCGTAGATGAATCAGGACGACACACACCATCAGTGTACAACGCCCTCTGGGGCTGCACTAAATATATATTAGCTATCTTAGGCATCTAGGTGACATATGTCACTGTCGCGTAACAGAATCCTAGAAAGTAAAAAGTTCCGTTGATATCGGAGATCTTTTAGTGATCGAAACCAGACGTTGTCCTGATACGTTGCTCATATTTCCTTCATTCAAAAGGACCTCTGCGTTCGTGACGAACCCAATTTGTCTTCTACAGATTTCGCCGCGAAATGACGGCTATACAGGGCTTATGAGTCTATTGTGGCTTGTTGAAAGAGAGAGGAGGAGGAGAAGTAACATTTCTTTTGCAGAGCCTGCGGTTTGTCAGTTTCCGGTTACCCACTGTAAGAGAGGAAGGCAACACTTCCCCGTATCAATTATATGAACGTTGGGTGTCCCTAGCCATTAAAATATACCAAATGTTCGTTTGCCCCTTTTTGCTCTGCAAAAAAGGTGCTAGGTGAGATCAGGTGAAGGAGTGCATAGTTCCCCCAAAGATGCTGCCACCTTGTCGTGGTGGAAGGGCTTGTGTGCTTCTGTGATTCCCAAGGCTATGCAGGACAGGGCTACTCATACTGGATAGGCTTGGAGTGAGAGGCCAAACGAAGAACAGCTCAGCTGGAGGGTCCTCCACCCGTCCCTCTGAATCAGCAAATTGTGTCCATGATATGGTCCATGGTGGCGCGGCATGGACATGGTGGTGTGCTCCTTTGGAGTACTGGTGACAGGATGGCACCTGACCCCATTGCATGGTTCCACTTCGTAGTAGGGACTGTTCAAAGGAATTAATATCCCCGCTGGAAAGATCCTGTTGCTTGTAGATCCGGAACGCTCCTAACAAAGCGGCTGAAAGCAAAAGTTGCCGAAGGCACCCACAGGGGCTTCGTTGATAGCGAGTCCGACACTGTACCGGGTTAAGCCACCCGGGCTCCTGGGAATCGTTCGTAAAGGCATGCCCCAGGGTTACCAAAAAAAAAAGAATGACATAGGTACTTATGTGGATGTTCATTCTCGACTATATCTTTTTTTTATACCATAAGGTGGCATAGCAGCAATCGTAGCCTTTTGATGACTGACGCCGGCCATGGACATTCGTGTCATTGTTACGCAGAATATCCCGCCCTCCTATCATCCCCCCGCCCCCAATGGGCCACCGGCTACTCACAAACCGCACGAAACGCGACAGCGACGCTGTCACTTTACGCCGGTATCAAGTGAGCGAGAGGTACTTCCCCGGTCGTGCCGGCCCGATTCCGTTGCATAGGAGGATGTATGCACCATGCATGGCACTACCTCTTCCTTCTCGACTATGTCGTCTGATGGTAGCAATTACAGTAGTTACGTCGTGTATCATATATAATACAATGATTTGTTTTGAAAAGTAAACTGCGTTAATGGCTCCTACCAAGACATTCGTCATCGATCACGTATCAAATAATAATTGTATTCGATTATATCACGTTGACAGATACGAGTTGTATAATTATAGTAATTCGATAGTATTAATCATCGTAAAAATTGGATAAAAATAATAAGATTAAAAAAATATGTGACCTTTTAGGATGAGGCCACACTAAATGCATGCAGCCGTATTGGGCCGGCACGACCGGGGAGGTACTTCTCGCTTACACGAGACCGGTGCCGGTGTAAAGAGACAGCTGTGCTGTCGCGTTTCGTGCGGTAAATAGCCGGTGGTTCATGGAGGTGAGAAGAGGAAGGAGAGCAGCGCATCTGTATAGCCTCTATGCGGATGTCTAAGGGCGTCGGTAGTCATGAAAATGACTCAGACTGCTCGTTTGCCCCTTAACACCGTGAAAAAAGATGTTTTTACCGACTTCAAAAATGGAGATTTTTATTGTCTCAATTTTCGTTAGCAATGTTTGACACAAGTTTTTGCCAAGCCACGACAGAATAAAAATGCTAGCCTCTAAACTGACTGTAAGGTATAAATATATGTGTGTCGATTTTATTATAAATCGGTAGTAGCTATGCTAACATAGAAAAACAATTTTTCTTTCACCAACTTCGACGTAAATAGATACATAAATTTATGTCTGTATATTTGTTGTTGTAGAATTTTATGATTCTTGTGTGTCTGGACTTGTGGCGTCTGTAGTGTGTCAAGTGTTGTTGGTATAGAAATTATAGGTATTGTGTTTCCTAATACCTAAGTATGGTGGTTGTGTGTATAGCTGTTTGTTGTGCTTTGTGTGTTTCTGTAAAATTGTAATATCAATTGTTTTTTCTCTCTGGTTAAATTTTTACTGTTTTTTGATGCCCATCGCTCCTATCGTTATTTTTTAATAGTAGTTTGAGTATTCCACAGTCACCAAAATTCAGCCTTCGAAAAATGGTATTTACTAAGTTTTTCTATTATTTTAGATTCAAATAAAAAACATCTTATGCTCGTCGTTTTAATGATAAAGGAAGACCGCCAATGATATATTGTATCAAGAAGGAGTTGGTATCAATACATGGTATAGGAATAGAACTTCGCGAGGGTGCTAGTGTGAACCTGCTGAGGAAGGCTGCGGCTCCAGCCATACCCTGCATCATGCCCAAACGTTCTCCTGAAATATCAAATAAAATGTGTTAAGTTGGTAACTAAAGTAAAAATTGATTATAACGTATACAAAATGGTAATACATAATAAGATTTGATACCAAATGCACCTTTTTGACTATCCCAATGTAATCAAATAATTTTTAAATAAATAAAAAAAAATGTTATTTCATATTTTAATTTATGCCTCTCTTCCTTATATCTCTTCTTTATACCTCTGTGCCAAATTTCATGAAAATTCGTGTACCTAATTTCTCGTTTATAATATTTGTAAGATTTTTTATTAAATAGTAGGTAGTAGTATTTATGTTCCAAATAAGTTTGAAAATAGTACTGTAAATAATAATACTGCATCGTTACAGTTGAGTAATGTAAAAAATAATTGTAGAGCTCACTTGAGAGTATGTCTCGCGACATATCGATAAATATCCCCTAGTGACTACGAGGCTCTACTTACCAATACACATTCTAGGTCCTTCACCAAATGGCATATAAGTGTATCTGTGTGAAATTTCATTCGACTCAAATCTTGACGGTCGAAATTTTTCTGGATGTTTGATGTATTTGGGATCATGGTGTAAAGCTTGCGTGGATATAACTATTTCGGTCCCCGGGTCAATAGTCAGATCTGTACCAGGGAAAGTATATTTCTTTACGCACTTTCTCAAAATGAATCCAGGTGATGGTAAAATACGCACGGCCTCTCTGAAAAGACAGGTTGAGTATACATTAACAAGACATCTTCACGCAAGTTCCCTTATTAGGTAGACCACCTGTCACCAGTATTGTCACCAATATTCATTTTTTTTTACTGAAACACGTGTTCCGAAGATCTCTGACTGAGAATGGAGATAAAAAAGTTAACAAAATAGGTATTCGACGCGAATGTAAAAGATTAAAACTGAAATACCATGATTAGAATATGGAGGGTACTATTATTAGGTGGCGATAAAAATGTGGTGTGATTGAAAAGTAATAAATAAATTATGCAACAAAATATCTGATGCTACGAAATTAACCAGATCAAAGCAGATAACCATAACAAAATAAATTATAGATTTGACTGATGACAAACTTTAAAGATTATACATATAAGAACGAGAAAGGTTTAATATTGAAGTGTAATAATATTAAATAAAATAAATAAAAATGATTACCTAAATGCCATTTCTAAACACTTCATTTCTTTCAAGGCATCATAACAAAGTTTGCCATCGTACTTTTTAATAACTTTATCAATTTCTTTTTGACACCGTAATTGTTCCTCTGGATTATATGCAAGCTGATGAAGAAGGAAACTACTGGCATGTGACGAAGTGTCAAACCCTGCAGCAAAGAATAGAAAAACTTGCGCAGATAATAACTCATCAGTAGGCTCCAATTTAATAATAGCAGGTGAACCATCAGGGTTTTGTTTCTCAATAGATTCCCCAGTTATCGTACCTTTTTGTTTTAACTCTAGCATCAAATCAACAAAATCGTTTCTACCTGACGGCTTATAATTCCTTTGAGACATTATCTGCTTCACTAATGACACTCTTCGTAACTTCAGGATCTCCAAAGGTAAAATTTTTCATTAATCTAGGAAAACATTATTTAGTAAAAGCTACAACTATGTCACGCATTGTTGCTGAAACGGTGCGCTGTCCAAGTTTAAAGAAGTCGGATTTTTCGCTGTTGATGGTATCGAATTCGAGGCTAAATCCGCAAGCTCCGATAAAATCAGTTGTGTACTGTAACGACTGCCGGGACGTGTGTGGGTTCTGGCGTAGCTCAATCCCTTAGCAGTGTTACCTAAAAATACCTGA
>LUGF01010174.1:0-13784 GCA_001625245.1 Calycopis cecrops
ATAATAAATGTGTAACGAGAGAGAGTATATGAGTTATGTACTTGTGTAGGTAGCTACACACTTTTAAGCTCGCCAACGAATGAATGGACAATTTTGTTTTTTTTTAATTAATTAAAATTATATATAATTGAACAAAACAATTGGTTTGAGTACCTAGATAAGTCCGTTAATCTAAACATTTAATAAAAACCTGTCGGCCAGGATGCCCCAAGTGAACGTTACATTTAAAAAAAATAACAATTAAGCAGTTAAGTTTTGTGACACATTTCAGTAGTGTTCGGCCGATAAGACCACGAGCTCTCGCTCACGGCACAGTTAGGCTGTCTCGTTTCGTGTAGTGTGCGAATTTCTGACGGTCCCTTGTGGGCAGGAGGAAAGGAGGATGAAATGTTTAAGTGTTGCTGGACGTTGGTAGAGACCAGAAATGCTTGCTAAGTTGAATTGCTAATATGATCACTAGTTTGATAGTGGAAAGATTGTATCATATTACTAAAAATTCTGTAAGGCAAACGATTTTTTTGAATTATGCCATTAGTTATATTGTTCGGAGAGTAACTTTGCTTTGTAAAAATTAAAGACAAATTGCGTGTAATAATTAATATGTAATTAAATTAAAATATATCGACGAGAACACCGATTGCCATCTTTCAGGCGTGTGGCATGATGCCATACTCATATTTTTTTTGTCTATTCTGGTACGATCTCACAGTCACATCTTTTCTCAACATGCGTTGGTTACTTTATCTGACGTTTACCTATAGTATCAAATAAAACGTGATAAAAAAAAATGCTTAATTAATTCTATATTTCGAAGAGCATTATCCGTTATCGGGGAAAATTGTAAAGGCGATAATATGCATCAAAAAAAAAACTGTTAAGTATAACAGTTTCTTAAAGTGGAACAATTAGGTTCCACTTTTCTTGAAATTATCATTTTATTAATTTATATAATTTATTTTGTAACTGCTGGTGAAAACTGTTGTGGCTCTGTTTACTATATTTAATAACATTCAATTTTCCAGTCATTAAACATCTACCAGTCCAGAATCCCTTGTATTCCGAAGATCGGCCGATGAGCCCATCAAATATAAACCTATCTAATAACAAAAGGGTAGAACAGGAGAAAGATGTGAAAGATTATTACTTTACCGAACAAGAGGATTTAACAGTGAATTGTAACGCTTCATCGCCAGATACCAATGTGCGCTGGGGACGATGTAAGTTAACATACCGTTACTACAACTGCCCAGTGGTCTGTCAGCGTGTTCAGCTACAGTAGGGAGGTCCCGGGTTCGAATCCCGGGTCGGACCAAAAAGTGTTATTGGGATTTTTCAATTTCTAATAACAGTCCAGTCTCCGGAGTCGGGAAGTTGGCGGTGTTACACCCATGCGGTGTTTCACCCCCGTGCGGTGTTACACCCCCGTGCGGTGTTACACCCCCGTGCAGTGTTACACCCCCGTGCGGTGTCACACCCCCGTGCGGTGTCACACCCCCGTGCGATGTTACACCCCCGTGCTTCGGAGAGCACGATAACCCATCGGTCCTGCGCCTGATTTCTCTCTGGTCGTGTCGATTTTTTGCCCTCCAGAATTGGAGAATGAGTGCACAGAGAGCACTTGTATTTGCGCAAACACTTGTGCCTGTAGTATAATATGTCCTGCTCAGATTGCTCGTTTCTATATAGACTTCTTAGCCGAAATTCGGCTAGGTGACATTATTATTATTATCATCTAATTTTTAATTTACATCTTTTAGTTATTTAATTATTGATATTATGATTATGATTATATTTATGGAAATATCGAGATAATATGTAGCCTAAATTTTTACCCGAACTGTTCCATGGAAGTAATATTCATGCAAAATTTGAGGTAAATGCCTGCAGTAGGTACTTTTTGAGTTTAGCCCGGACATACCTACAAACAAACAAAATTCTAAAACTATATTTTGGCCTCAATATTGATTGTAAATCACGTCCCAAGTATTCTTTTAAAAAAAATTTCAATGTACAGTTTTGACTATCTTACGATTTTATTATAAGATTGAATTTTTTTTTCGTTTAACAAAGGTTAACTATATCAATATATATGTATATATACCTACGTGAAGTAAAAACTTTAGGACGGATGAGTATGAAATTTGGCACACTTATAGTTTATGTGTAAGAGAAGTGCAGAACGCTAATATTTTTTAATATTATTGTTTATAAAGTACTTAAATTTAAAAACTTTACACATGGTAGTGCCATGATTTTACACATTGATATAAGATACAATTATTGATGAAGTTTCTGTGTTTTTTGCGAGTGTTGAAAATTCCACATAAATTGTTTACCGTAGTTATAATGTCGTAACGTCATATGATATTTAGTTTTTAATTACAAAAAAGTTTCACTTAGATCGAATATCGATCTTCGCAGGTCCATTAGATATATTTATTACTGCTCATTTTCAAATTTAAAATCATTACCTAATTGTGAGTTTTAAATCAATAAATGCTACATGTTATATTATGAGCGCATTAAACATTATTTGCTTCACGTATTAATATTATAGATTATTAGGGGAGACCGGGGATGGTTGACTAACTCTTACCTATATTTCAAAAATAAATATGATATGAATAAAATGATGAAGAAAAATTCCATACGCTTGGTAAACCTACACCATGTGCGGGGTAAGCTGACTATACGCATGGTGTATGTTGACCTAGGCAGTAAATAGTGTCTACATATAAATAAAAAGGATAATTATAAAATAAAGACCAACTTTTAATAAATAAATAGAAACTTTTTATTTAAATTATGCAAACTTAAATTTGAGATTTCATTCATTTTGCAATTTCATCACATCATCGTCGTCGCCGTCGCTTATATCTAAATGATCATTCTTAGTTTTCTTACCCTTAATTTTTCCTTTACCTTTGCCTGTTGCCTTATTTTTTCCTTTTGGTTTTAGGGTAGTTCTTTTTCTTTTTTCATTTAAAAAAAATATCCTTAGCGTAGTATTGCTTCCTTTTGGTTTCAAAAATATTTTATTTTCTTTACCTTTGCCTGTGTTCTTATTTTTCTTTCTTTTGGTTTTGGATAGTGTTTTTACATCTTTTTTAAAGTATCCTTCCGTACTTACTTCATTTTGTTTTCAAAAAGATTCTCTGTCTCAAAAGTATCCTTGTAGTTGATGGTGATTTTATGTTTTCGTATATTAATTGTACTTCCTAATCGTGGTGCTACTTTCGGAAAAGGCCTCTTCAGGTGAAAGAAGACTTTGATTGGATTCAGATGGAGGTGGTGTTACACATGAGTGAGTATGTTGAAGTATATCTTAATTTAATCCAGGTGGAGGACCAACTGTCTTTGGTTGAATAGTAAGTCTGTTATATACAATAGAACTATTATATTTTAATTTGGCGTAAGAGTATCATTGTTTTTAACAGATTTATAGACACAATAACAAAAAAAATACGAACAAAAAAATTACTTACCGATACCAAAAGCACGACGTGATCGCACCTATAAACGCTTCGCAATTGCCGCGGCTCACTTCGAACAAGATCACGGGTTGCGGGGAGGCTTCAAAGCTCGTGATTGGTTGATGAAAAACAGACGATGGTGACGAGTTATTGTTGGTTAGTCTACCTTTTTTTGGTGACGCAGGGACAATGTCTTTACGCACGCTACCCTGGAACCTGAGTGGCTCCCAGGTACAGTTTCGGGCTCGGCATTTGAGTGCCCCTACCGACTAAACTCCTGCGAGTGCCTTTAGCAGCTTTTGAGTGAAGGGTCCCGGATCTGCAGGCTACACGACCCCTCCAGCGATAGCCTGGCCTTGGCAAAATGCCCGACTTCCCTTCCTTAAGTTGATTACTCTACCTGCCCCTATAACCAGCCATCCCTGGTATCCCCTACAGCTGAATACTTCTGTAATTACACAAAAATGTAAAAACGACCGTGAAAATAGTGTATATTGTAACTACATAATAAGTTATGTGTAATTAAATTAAATAAGACATGAAAAAACAGAAGTATCAAGAGCACTCTGTAGAATCTATTGTCTACGAAGCAACCAGCTAACACAATGCCAATTTCTTTTAATTCTCTTATTAAATCTCTTATAATATTTCAGTTGACAATAAACTAATCCTGAGTACATCGCATCTCCAAAATGCTTCATTGCATCTCACTGATATAAGTGACAATGATAACAATTTATTTCTATGCTATTTATAACTATCACAATACAGAAAAAAAATATTCAAAGCACGCCCTTCATATCTTTTCGATTACGATACAAACCAATAGAAGACACTGGAATGGCACCATGTGGTGCGCAAGGGACGCACCGGGGAGAGGAGAAAGATCTTGTGCCCACGAAAATTGCAACCAAACCCTTTTCAGATATTATCAGAGGATTTTTCTTCTGTACAGATTTGTTGATAAATTATGTGCTCTCATAAAGGCAGTCAGATAGTACCATTCAGAAAAGTGGTAATCATTTTGTAAGAGGTAGTGTCACGCTGCAAGTAGTAACAGTATGTAGCACGGCATCGGGGAGGAACCTCTCGCTTACACGATTCTGGCGTAAAGTGACAGCTGTGCGTTTCGCGCGGTCTGTAAGTAGCCGGTGGCCCATGGAGGTGGGAGGAAGAAGGAGAGCGGCGGATTTGTTTCACCTCTATGCGAATGTCTATGGGCGTCGGTGCCTGGCATAATCTGCACTTTCAATATGCCAGGGACTGCCAATATTTGTATATGTGATATACGAACTATACAGGATTAGTTTTTGGTCACCGGCCAAATTTTAAAATAAAAACGAAGTAAACATCATTCATCAAGGGTGTGTTTTAAATTTAATCGTCTAATTGTAATATTTTTTTGTTCATAAAAAATCGATCGACGAAAAATACATCGATCATTGTTCATACACAACATGTATCGACGTCAAAGTCATTGAGCCCTGCCGATCGTGACCCTCCAGTTAGGTTCCACGTGGTGATCAAGAAATATATTTATAACATAGGACAAAGTAATTGTATCTAATTATTTTTTTATTTTTTTTTATTTCATAAATCGAACGTATTATTGTTTCTGAACCAAACCCGAAAATTGGGCCAGTGACCAAAAAGTAACCCTGTATATAATAAATTGACGCTTAATAGCTGTTTGCTACGATTACCAACTCGATTATTTTAGCAAATATCTAAGTATAAGCCAGCAAAGACCCTGTACCATGATAGGGGGACATAAAAAATGATTAGATTAACAGAATTATGTAATCATATCAATTGCATTATGGTCAATAATAAATTTTAATAAAAAAAAACAGATTAAAATTTTCAATTCATACTTTGGAGAGTTTAAAACAGTTTTATTAGATTATTTAATTCTGTAAGTTACACTAAAATAGACTTTCCTAAAAGGTATTCAAATATTCGGAAACGACTTTTTCAAGGTCGTGGTCGATTTTTTTTTATTTCATAAGTTTTTTATTTAGCATAAGTAAATATTTTCAGCGCCAGTAATCACTGCAAGAGGAAACGAAAACTTGATGAGAAAAGAAAAGAAAGAAAATGAATATATATTGAAATATAGAAAAAATGAAATAGTATGTCTCTTCTGCAAATTTCCCGAGTCCGTGACTCCCGTCCGACCGCAACAGAAGTTACAATGGATACTGAGTAGGTGTATATAACTAGTAGTCCACCTCTGTTTCTCAGACAAAACATAAACAGATACAATATCACACGCGCAGAGCAGGTACACCACACCCCGTCCGAGGAATTCGGGCACTCTACCCGTCCCTCTGAATAAGCAGATGGCAGCGTGGATTGGGATCACCGGCGTGGCGTGCTCCGTTGGAGCATTGGGACCACGGGTCAGGATGAGAACCTGAACCCATTGCACGGTTCCAACGTTGGGGTAGGGACTGTTTAAGGCCAGCCAGACTGTCCCCAAGGAGGAGACGTCTAGACTTTTCACTGAGGCTAGCCTGTCGCTGGAGGGGCCCAGTTGCTTGTAGATCCGGGGCCCAGTTGCTTGTAGATCCGGGGCCCCCCAATAATAGCGGCTAAAAAAATGTACTATGTTCCGCACTAGGACAAGACAGCACAGGGAAGCACGCGAAGCTCCTGGCTTTTATCGATAATGATTATTCAATTAACTATAAAGATTACAAATATAAATTTGCAGGGAACAATAATACACAACCAAGATCAACATCAGATTTGGAGAATACATCTGAAGAACATTGCTTCAATCTGACAAAACATGATCGTACATTAGAATGTCTAATTATGTGCAATAATGCTGAATGGACGAAGAGCGCTATAACATTGGAATATATTGACCAAGAAGGTAATGTATGTATGACAATAGTGCTAAGCGTTTGGTTAGATGCGTACTAATCCCGACCCCTGCCAGGCCACTGGAGAACAAGTACTTCGGGCCCAAGAAAGTACTGCAGCATAGATTAGGGCGTCCCCTGAAGGAACGTGAGAAGTGGGTTGGAAGGTAAAATGTTTCATACATTTTACCATTGATAGATTTAATGAACATGCGAAGTATGGATGTTTACGTGTGACAGAGACCAAGTGTTAGAACCTATTCAGATGACGCGATTTACCAGCGAGTCGACTCGGGCGTTCAGAGAGCTCAAAGAGCTTCAAAGAGCAACGGGACTGTCGATCCCATTGCTGATGCGTGATAGAATGCGCAGCAGTAACTGGACGGGACATGTGCAGCTCTGGTATCTCGGCAACGCACGAGTGGACTCGCACGTAAATCGCTACATCTGAACACGCTCTAGGGTAGTGAATCCATTGATCTCTGTGATGGTCCGGAGTACCCCAGTGTTCACGCTAGAGCCAGAGTGAGTATTTTTCTCTCCGCACGTTTAGAAGTTGGTATGAAAAGATTATGGTGTGGTTTATTCAAGCATTAACTAAGGCAAACTGGGAATCACGACACTTTTTATAGTCGCACTGTATGTACCTGTAAGGTCACGGATAACTTGTGTGGTAAAGTATGTTCTGGATGATTCTGGAAGATGGCAATGATTGAATTTAGATATGGATGTATTTGAGTAATATGTAAGACACAAGACACATTTTAGTGTTTTATGCTATTTTAAAGCAATTGATGCTGTACATTCTGCGATAAACTTATCAGCAAATATGTCTTAAAATTAGTTGGATATATCTAACCTACCCCAATAAAATAATCAACAAATTAAAGCTATATTCTTTTCTATTCTACATCGACAGAAGGTTCCGGAGTAAGACTGGAAAATATTGTCATACCAATAGGTATTGTGGTCGCCATTTTGATAATCGGAATAACTTGGTTCTATTGGAGAAAGAAACTTGCAAAGCGGCATATAAATAGAATGGTTGGTACAGCATTTTATTAAATATTTAATTTATAAAAATCATTTAAAACTCTAAAAAATACCAAAAACCAGCGACAGTCAGGAATAGAAGACAAAAAAACAGAAAAAAAAGAACAATGGAATAGAAAAAAACAAAGACAAAAAAGAAAGAAAAAGAAGCATAGCGTACAGGAGGAGACAGTGGCGGACTATATCGTAATTTCATTAGATGTGGCAGGCCCTTTATCTTAACCTTTGAATACAGGGTTAGTTTTTGGTCACCGGCCAAATTTTAAAAGAAAGAGGTAATAATTCCAAGGGTGTGTTTTAAATTTTATCGTCTAATTTTGTTAAATAAAAATTGATTAAAAATGTTCCTTAAAAATACATCGATTCATACGCGAAATGTATCGACTTCAAGGTCAGTGACGCCGGCCGAACAACACGACTTAGATGCCATGTGGTGACCAAGAAATATGTTTACAACAGGGGACAATTTTATCTAATTATTTTTTTATTCCTTTTTATTTCATAAATCGAATGTATATTGATTCTGAACCAAACCTGAAATATTGTCCGGTGACCAAAAAATAACCCTGTTTAGCCAGCCAGTGGAACTTGCCAACTAGCCTTCTCGTTTGACCACTCGAAGGAGGACCAAGTTATTTCCACGTCAACCTATATCTACGCCAGTGTGATTTGCTGTTTCTCTTGCGTCTTCTTCTAAGGCAGGCAGGCCACTAGCCGTCTCCTAATTAGTTGCACGCATATTCCCTGAGGTACGACGAGGTATGACTTGAGACTTTAATCGACGAAATTGCAACCACATTTTTATAAAAACCAATATATATATCTATAAGCAGATTCTGTTTGTCTTTAAAATGGAACTTTAATTTGTTGGTATGAATTAATGTAAAATACAGCTAACATCATTTTTATTTATATTATCGTTTATATAGTAAGATATGCAAGATTTTTTGTTGGGGTGGTAAGTACTTGGAAAATAATATTCCAAATAGTGCTTGTGCCGAAATTAGTTTACATGATATGGCACCGCTCTTAACACAAGCCAACTTGCCGGGGCGAGCCTGAAGAGGACCGCAGTCATAATCTTCTCCACGACTCATGGGTCATTCATTAACGACGAGGCCATCTCTGCTACAGTCAGGGGCTAAGTAAGAGACCCCGCTGCCTCTCTAGACGTCCTACTAATATTATAAATGCGTAAGTTTGTAAGTTAGTTTGTTTGTTACTTCTTCACGCAAAAACTGCTGAACCGATTTTTATGAAATTTGGCACACACATATAGAGTAACTTGGATTAACACATTATAGTTTTTATCCCGAAAAAATGTTCTTATGGCATGCCATGGAATGATTTTCTATTTTCTACGGGATCGAAATTTACGCGGGTGAAACCGCGGGGCTCAGCTAGGGATACTATACAATAGAAGTTAATTTAGCTAATATAAACATTTTCATATCGGGATGCGTCATCTACCATCTGCGGGAGTGCTGAGGGTAGGTCCTTTTGACGCTAAGCACAAGCATTCATAGCAAGTTCAAGGCTTCGCCGTTTCAACTAAAAGTTGAAATATCAATGGAACAATACAACCAACTGAAAGCAAACTAGCGTAGGCCATACGTTACAATCTACAGATAAATTCTTGCGTCTTTTCAGATCCAGTCCAATAACAGTCCAAAGGCCACGACACAATTGGAACACTACTCGGAAGCCCACGACGCTCTAGAGAGTACTTACTTGGAGCCGTACGTGCCGGCTGTTCCCCAGTACGCCCAGCCCACACCGAAGTCGGCCAGAGGCGGTCACGCAGACACGCCCACGTACGAGTACGTGGACCCCGTGTCTCTAACGGGCAAGTGGAGCAGCACCAAGGGCGCCGGCTACTCCAACACCAAGCCCTCAAATGGTTCGTATTATAATGTATGTGAAGATGTCTCGTTATCTCATTATTAATTTAGTCATTTGTTTGTTAATAAATCATGATAGTCTTTTTATTGTATTTTCTTTTATTTTATAATAACAAACGAGCATCGGCGCCATTTTTATGGCCTCCGACGCCCGCTCGGATGAGTTTTTCTTTCTTTTATAGTTATGGGAGTAAACGAACAATCGGAGTAATTTTTATAACTACCGACGCGACGCCTAAAGACATACGCATAGATGTTATACTGATGTGCTGCCTTCCATCATCCTCCCTTCTACATGGGCCACCGGCTACTCACGCACCGCACCAAACGCGACAGCACTGCTGTCACTGTGCGCCGGTGTCTTGTTAGTGAGAGGTGCCTCCCAGGTCGTGTCGGCCCAGGTCGGCTGCATGCATGCACGTGGCGTGGCATTCCCTCTTACTTTATGGTACAACCTCTCACTATAATATATTACTTGGTATATGGTGCGATCGCCGTTCGTTAGAAAAAATAATATCCCCATTTTAGATGGGGGCTACTCCAAAAAAAAATTAAGATTTTTTTCTACCACTTTTTTGCAATGATGCACGACACCAAATTACAGCTTTTTAGCACTTATCTCTCTCTCTGACTCTTAGTTCTTCGTTTACTACCGAACCCTAATAAAAAATATATTTTTATGTATTTTTATACCATTAAACAACCCATTATCACTTATCAATGGTAAAAACTATACTTTTGACATAATCATCATGAAAATGACCGCATTCCATGTACACCATTGATATGAGTATGAGAAGTAGGCATTAAAAAAATTGCACCAAAAAATTATCCGGCAAGATTCTGATTCTTGATCTAAGTATAGGCTATCCCTAACTCAAATCCATTGGTGGAATGCGGCACTCAGGTTTTGCGCACTCAAATACTTCCAGGGACCGGTATGTTAGTCTACTAATGTGTGATTAGATGACATTGTATTTTCACATGATTCTTGATCTATAAGCTATCCCTAACTCAAATCCATTGCTGGAATGCGGCACTTAGGTTTTGCGCACTCAAATATTTCCAGGCACCGGTCTGTTAGTCTACTAATGTGTGATTAGATGACATTGTATTTTCACATGATTCTTGATCTATAAGCTATCCCTAACTCAAACCCATTGTTGGAATGCGGCACTCAGGTTTTGCGCACTCAAATACTTCCATGAACCGGTATGTTAGTCTACTAATGTATGATTAGATGACATTGTATTTTCACATGATTCTTGATCTTTAAGCTATCCCTAACTCAAATCCATTGGCGGAATCAGGCACTCAGGTTTTGCGCACTCAAGTACTCCCAGGGACCGGTCTGTTAGTCTACTAATGTGTGATTAAATGACGTATTTTCACGTGTCATTTATTTTTAGAAAGCAATTATTAAGTTTGATAAATGTTTATTTTTGCGGTTAACATTATAGAACTATTTAAGGACACATTTAACATATCTTTTGTAAGATTTTTTGCATTCATAATAAAAATAATATAATCATGTTTGTTTATTATTAAAACCATTTTTGTTAACCTTATTATAATGTCTATCATTAGTGGTACAATTTTCTTAATAGTCTATTAATGGTACAATTAAACCCATTACTTGGGTAAATTTTTTCAAAGGAAATTCTTAAATATTTAGCAAGAGGCAGTGCCACACTGCATGCATGCATGTAGCCGAATCCGGTCTGCACGACTGAGGCGATACCTCTCGCTTACACGAAACCGGCGTGAAGTGACAAAGAGCTGATTGAATGAATATCAAAAAAAAAATTTGCAAAAAGCGAAACGTTTTTCGCATTTTGCAAAATTTTTTATTTCATACATCCATCTCTCCCCTACCTACATAATAAATTTATAAGACGCACTGATTAAATTATAATATGTAACATTGAAACAAATCAATTGATTTGTTATATGTAATTGTACACCACGTCGAATTGTTGAAACAAATCTCAAGGCAAACATTAACGTCACATTAAGAGCCAAGTTCAAAATTATGTTACCTATAATATATTTTACAACTTGACATTCCTGATACATTCTACAATCAAAAAAGGGAACAGTCCCTTGACATACAATCTTCTTAACACAAATCTACACATCTCTTTATTGTAAACCAATTCTATATAATAATGCAATGTTAATTTACAACTCTAAAGTTTTACCTCTGACATTCTTTTTATAATTTATAAAATTTTTACAAGTTGACATTCCCGATCGATGATGATTTTAATGTCAGGTAAAACAGATTTGATTGTAGAATATACAATCAAATCTGTTTTACCTGACATCAAAATTTTATTTTTATTCTATTTTTCACAATTTTATATAATAATTCGCCAATTTACTTTAATCCTATCTAATAATATAAATAATCACATCTTAATTAAAACTTTTAAACTCTTATAACGCTACCACTTCACAATTCAACTTCTCACCACAATTATCGAAAAGCGAAGTGACGAAGATGAAACAGCAATTTTCCGAGAAAGTGAGGTGCGCTGGGGTCGAGCGGAGTAGATCCCCAGGCGGTTGGCCCGGCGTGTATGGAGCCCACTATCACCTGACTTCGGCGAGGTGATCTAGTAGGTAGCCTGTGTGTGTTGGGACCTTCGCTTCGACTCCTCCCTCTCCTATCACAAAAGACGACACCAAGAGGAGCAGCAGCCAGAAAGAGATATATACAGGGTTATTTTTTGATCACCGGCCAAATTTTCACGTTTGGTTCAGAATCAATAATACATTCGATTTATGAAATAAAAATATTAAAAAACTAATTAGATACAATTAATTTGTCCCATGTTGTAAAACATATTTCTTGGTCACCACGTGCATCACACTCGTGACTCACGGTAGGCTGACGTCACTGACCTTGAAGTCGATACATTTCGTATAAGAACAACAATCGATGTCTTCTTAAAGATCATTTCAAATCGATTTTTATTTAACAAAATATTACTATTAGACGATAAAATTCAAAACATACCCTTAGAATGATGTTAACTTCCTTATTTTTTAATTTGGCTTGTGACAAAAAATAACCATGTATAAAGTATAATTTATTATTATTTCGACTTCGGCTGAAGTAATCCACAGCCGATTTTTTTTCTCCATTATTCCCGATCGCATCGCGGCTACATGAGTTAATATTTTTCTTATCTTTTTCTTTCATACACGGGCCAGGACCCGTCGCAAGTACCTATTTTATTTTACTCACTTTTTTATTACCGACCATGTTTATTCATCTCTTATGACAATGGAATTTATGCAATTTAATTGAAATTACCAACCAATGACAAAAGACGATTCTTGCCGGTCGATGTTGTTAATTACCTCAGCTTTACAGAAAGATATGGATGTAATCCTTTGCCAGCACCGGGATAGTCCTCAAAGTATTTAAGGGTTTTACAGTTCTACCTAGCCGTAGAGTATTTAAGTGCTCTAGTTACGTTACGGGATTATTGAATTTGCACTACTAACATGTGGACATGCCCTGGCCATGTTGCTCTCGAGCGCAAAGCTGTGATTGGCGAACGAGGCACATGCGCAGAAGCCGTTTGATTTTGAGTAGATTGTCCAACTAAGTATTAACGACTTGACAGTGTAACGCATAGTGATTATAGTACGAGCAATTGTATCGCGTTACTACAGGTTTTCACAATATCTATGTGAGCGATATGAATATCGACTTTATCGAAAAATGTGTTGATTTATTAATTATAGAGAGTATTACTTCATACATAGTGATTTTGATGGAGAGTATTGTAACTTCTTGATGAAAATCCGTGTTACCAATTGAAGAGATAAATAAGATTACTTATTTTTATCAATTACATTTCAATAATCGAAATGTTCTACTCGGCGGTTCTGTTGGCTTGAACTTGGCTTTATCCGCTACCGAGTGTCTAGATCCTTGTAAGATGCAGGTATATAAAGGGGTTAATTGATAAATAACGATACTTGCTAACTGGAGTACTCCACAGCCGGCTTCAAAGGTTTCAAAATGATGAAGAATTCTGCCTTCCTCGTCTTCGCTCTAATGATGTGCCTATACGTTTTTACGGCCTCGGGTAAGTTATATCTATGTTCATACACCTTTTAAAAATAAGCTTCGCAACCGATTATGTATGTTCAGGAAGCAAGGCGAGTGTGTTGGGATCGTGATGTGTGGCACTGTGTCCTCTCTGCCTCCTCCATTAGGGAGTTGCTTGAATTTGTTGTTGTTAAAATGTATTGTTACATGTAACGGCAATCTGTTTAGTCCTCGTGCTGTTTAGGGCGACAGCACACGTGGGGCTTCTAGACGCGGCGACCGGCGACTTAGATGCTTTTTGGACGCTGAATGCAGCGACTAGACGCGGCGACCGGCGACTTAGATGCTTTTTGGACGCTGAATGCAGCGACTAGACGCGGGCAGCGCGACTTAGATGCTTTTTAGACGCTGAATGCAG
>LUGF01010174.1:26612-44134 GCA_001625245.1 Calycopis cecrops
TTAGACCTCTGGTATTACGGGTGTCTGTGGGCGTTGGTGTTCACTTTACATCAGGTGACCTAACTGCTAGTTTGCCTCCTATGCTATAAAAAAAAAAATAACTTCTTCGGAAAATTCGTGTTACCAATTGAAGAGATAAATAAGATTTCTTATGTTCATCAATTTCATTTCATTATTCGAAATGTTCTACTCGGCGGTTCTGTTGGCTTGAACTTGACTTTATCCGCTACCGAGTGTCTAGATCCTTGTAAGATGCAGGTATATAAAGGGGTTACTTGACAAATATCGATACTTGCTAACTGGAGTACTCCACAGCCGGCTTCAAAGGTTTCAAAATGATGAAGAATTCTGCCTTCCTCGTCTTCGCTCTAATGATGTGCCTATACGTTTTTACGGCCTCGGGTAAGTTATATCTATGTTCATACGCCTTTTAAAAATAAGCTTCGCAACCGATTATGTATGTTCAGGAAGCAAGGCGAGTGTGTTGGGATCGTGATGTGTGGCACTGTGTCCTCTCTGCCTCCTCCATTAGGGAGTTGCTTGAATTTGTTGTTGTTAAAATGTATTGTTACATGTAACGGCAATCTGTTTAGTCCTCGTGGTGTTTAGGGCGACAGCACACGTGGGACTGCTAGACGCGGCGACCGGCGACTTAGACTCTTTAGACGCTGAATGCAGCGACTAGACGCGGGGAGCGCGACTTAGACGCTAATGAATGTCAATTAGCGTCTAGATACAGTAGCGAGATCGTGAACTAGTCGCACGGCTGTCGCACGACTCTACTGCAAGCGGTCGCAGAGCCTGCGACTGCATCGATGCAGTCACATGTGTGCTGTCTCTCTCTCGCATGGTGATGTCGCGTTTCGTGCGGTGCGTAAGTAGCCGATGGCCCATGGAGGTGGGACGAGAAAGGAGGCAACGCATCTGTATAGCCTCTATGCGGATGTCTAATCGTCGGTAGTCGCAAATGGCTCGGATCACTCGTTCGCACCCGCATACCATAAAATAATAACAATATTAATAATAATATGATACCTGTTCAATAGTGCGTCGATTTCTCAATCCAACATCATCTTCAATTACATCATACTAATGGACGTCCGGAACTTCGTTTACATAAATTCGTTTTTACCGCAGTTCGTTAAAAAGTAGTCTATAGCCTTCCTCGCTAAATGGACTAACTGATACTGAAATAATTTTTCAAATCGGACCAGTAGTTGGAGAGATTAGCGCGTTCAAACAAACAAACAAACAAAATCTTAGCTTTATATTATTAATATAGATTAATGTAACGTTTTTGTTTTCAGCTGCAGGCAATGTGCCGTATCCCTGCAAGCTCAGCGAAGATTGTGTATGGGAGAAGGTTTGTAACGCAAAACTCCACGCCCTGGAGGTCATCTGCTACCGGAACACTTGCTGGTGCGAGCCCTCATACGATCCGCGTGGCTAATTCGTAAATCATTTTGAAATCTGACAACTAAGTTGTCGGAGCCTTATTAAAAAATTAAAAAATTAAAATAGAAAAAGTTTATTTGTGATAAACACACTGAAACCAACGAGTACTCAACAAGAAGTTTAATATACATAAAGATGAGTTCAAGAGTCTCCACGACTGCCGACGCCCATGGCCTGCATGACTGTAACGCAGATGCGGTGCCCTCCATTCCACCTCCCCTCCTCGCATGAATCGAAAACGCGACAGCAGCATCAAAGTGACTATGCTGTTGCCTTTTCGTATATATGTGCAGTTCCGGAGGCCCCTAGAGAGGGAAGGAGGGTTAGGAATCTTTATAATGGTTACTTCACACATAGCAACTCAGAAAGGGAACGTAACCGTATCGCCTTTGCCTAGCTGTCAACCAGGCGTCAACCAAGCGGCGCCGATACGCTTACCTTACGTTCATATGTATCGCCACCGTATCGGCACCGCCTCGGCTACGGCTAGGTGAGCCGTGAACGCGCGGGGACTCCTCGCTGCCGCCTGGTAAACGTCTCGCCGTAAGCGCGCAGTCGCCTCGTTGACGGCTGGCTGACGCGACGCGACGGTTCGCCGTAAGCGCGTTAATGTCGTTTCGGTTGCCTATTCCGAGGCGAGGCGATTCTGTTACATTTCAAATGCGTTATAAGGAATTTCATGCAACAAAATATACTGAACGGCTCGAGGTGCTTTTTGAGTTAATATGTGTGCGGTGACCTTAACCTTTAAGCGGATATTTATGGACGTCGATAGTCGTCGAATATATGATTGCTCTTCTTCGGAGCCTTATGGTGCCACAGTAAATCCAAATCAAATTTATGACTGGATTTGCTCTGTGACACCGAAAAAAATCAAGGCAGTTCTTTTTATCTAAGTCGTAAGCGATAGGGGGTTGTTGTATTGGAGTGCTGTTGGTCTGGTAACCTCCACGTGGTGCACCCTGGGCAACGGTGGCTGGTTGATTCTCCTTCTTTCCCGTTGCGAGAGGATGAGACTCAACTGGCCGACGGCCAATAACCGGATCCCCAATCCGTGCTTCGGAGCCAGGCCGAAGATGAATGGCTGAAGGGAATCCAGTCGTGCGGGCGCTAATATGTGTGTGTTTGTGACGGGGCCGGCTCCATCCCTAATGGGCTGATCAATGAAAATGGACAGAAGAGTTGATGTAGAGAGAAGTAGTTTGATAGGGATATGACGAGTAGCAGATTCGTTCGTCCTGTTGCTGACAGATCAGGGGCACCTCAGATTAGACTGCCGATGGCACCCGAGGGGTTTAGTGGGTATTTGGTTCCGCAAGCCCCACACACACGTGGGCATCGAATGTCATTTCTTCTCAAAAAATGAAAGCAAAGACAAGAAAATTAGTTTTATCAAATAGCGCCATCTAGATGTGAAAAATTGTATTAGTACTGAGACGACTGAAGGTAACACCATGTTTATATTACTACACAGATGGCAGTAGCATTAGCCGTACAATAGGTCTACAATATGATATTGTCCAAATATTTGGTATATAATACCTTTACTTTTTTTTTAATTATTAAGATTCCAATACAAAACAAACAACTAGTTACAGCCGTTGTCATTTTCGTCATCCTAAATGATTTAGGATTATGTATTAAAAAAAAAACGACAACTCTAAAAGTTTCCGAAATGGATGGTCAAATTAATAGCAGAAACGCTGAAAACAATCTAATTTGGGCACTCAATATAAACCTTAATAACAGTTACAAGTTGATACTGTTGTTAATTGTTATGTATAGTTAGTTGGCTTTGTCATGGTTAAAGATTAAGTCGCAAATAACTGACAAGGCATTAATCAAGTATTAATTTGACTGTAAGCACCTATCTTTAGTTATAATACGTTAATTTTCACTTCTCCTTTAAATATTAAGTTATTATTATGCTTCAAGATACGTGGTGTAGTATTTAGTTACAGTAATTACTAACAGATGGTGCTACTTACATTCTTCACACAATTTTATATTTTATTTAATGATAGACTGCCCGCGGTTCCACTTGCGTTACACATTCGGCTTCTGTTAGTCGTAGTTTGATGGTACTTACCTGGCCTTTAGCATTCCTCAATAAATGGGTAACAATCATTGAGATCGGAGTAGAAGTTCTTGAGTTAACCAAACAAATGTGTTCAGTCAGGTTTTCTCAAATTAATTGTGACACGTACCCTTATGAAACTTTTTATGTTACTATAAAATATCTAGACTATTTATAAATCAATAAATATCAGCTAACTTTAGTAAGAGGTAGTGCCTCGCTGCATGCATGCATGTAGCCAAATTGGGCCGGAACGACCGAGGAGGTACCTCACGCTTACGTGAAGGGACAGCTGAGCTGTCGCGTTACATGCGGTGTGTAAGTAGCCGGTGACCCATGGAGGGAGCCGTTGCTGTACACCCTATCATGCACGACCGAAAGACTGAAGAAGACTGAAGAAGTTGGGGCCGCCGAGGAAGAGGAGATGCGGTGTCTCCTTGCTATCCTCCTTGTCCCCTGCGGCCGTTTAATGGTTGGCCCCTGGGTGGCGGTCTCGGGGTGGCCCGTCGCCATGCGGATGGGGGTCTTGAAGCTAAGGCGCGCCTTTGTGTTTTCTGGCGCGCCTTGTTGTTGGAGGGGAGCTCCATGCGGCACGTGAAGGGGCTGCGAGAGCGGCCAGGCACCGGCGGGTTCGCGGATGAGTGTGAAAGCGTGCCCGTGTTCCCGCCGTACGGCGCTAGGAGAAAGCACAGTGGGGATTTAGCCGGTAAGAACCCAGCATAACCCAGCTGCTCTCCCAAGCATCTGGGTGTCCATAAGGTAGAGGTAGGTAGAGGTAGAGATAAGGAATAAGGATTACCCACTTAAATAAAAATTGGAATCTCGCACAGCACAAGAAACGCGAATGCATAGCTTTCACATAACGGACGTATGGTGTGCAAAGAAATGGTAGTACTTACCTCTTGTAATATTATTCTTCTATGAATAAGAAGCGTCTGTCACGGTTCACCGAGCAAAACGGTTGTCTTCATTAGGATACCCCCAGTTATTAAACGCTTACCCCTATGACTGAAATACGTTCCCCACTTTGCAAATCTTGTCTTAAATTAAATAACACACGTGATAAATAAAGAAATACATAAATAAATAGACCACAACCTTTTTTTCATACTCTAAGGGGGCAAACAAACAGGTCTTTTTGGTCCTTTTGGTACCTGCCGATTGCCGACTGCGAACGCCTACACGCTGTACCCTACAGACATTATCATTATTGTTACATTGCATTGTTACGCACTACGCAGCAATTGCAAACTATGCTGTCTTCTTAATTTAATAGTTAGAGCAATAGTTGCCACCCTGATTATGCGGAAACCATTCGGACGTAATGCATGGCACGACCTCTTGCTTTTATATAATGTTAAGGCATTTTAGTGTGATAGTCATAGACTACGTAAGTATTTGTGTATCAAAATATTAAATTTGAGAGAAGACATGACAAAGGTCGTTATTACAATACGAACTGAAATAGAGGCGCTATCTTCATACAAAACGCGTGGCTTCATGGTTTTCGATAAAATAGTCGCATTATAGGATCGAATAGTATTTTCTAAAATATACTTAATTGATTGAATTGTGTGTTCTATTCCCTTACGATAAGTCACACTATTATATAGCCAATTTTGACGGATTCTTCGTAGCCATTTTCCATAATGGCCGCGAGGCGACTATTGCGACATCTTTGTTGAGTTTAGTCATTTAGTGTCATCGCGAGCTTGACGAGCGTTAGTCGTGTATTTTACTTTCGCTTGTTGTTTAAAAGTCCTATACAATGCAAATGATACGGAATATCTTTTAAAATTAAAAAGTTTTTAGAATTCTCATCTTTGTCAATACATAACACGTATAATAAATCAAATATTTTTACGTATGAACCCAATAAATAGTAAAATAATGCATTTGACACGCCGCCGCAGCCTTCTGTTTGAATTGTCGTGAACCTTGTTGTGGAATCGATTTTTAGATGTTATTAATGAAATTACTTAGGTGCTTGTGGGTGATATTATAGTATAATAACTAACTTGTTCTAGTTCTCTTCTGTTTCGTTGACAATATAGCCGCAGAAGACTTATCAGATTTGGAATCGATAGAGATAATAAAAAATGCATATTTTTCCCATGGTTTCATAAAGGATTGGTTCAATACGAAATACGAATATTGCAAACGCAAGCTGAATAAGTTTTCTGTGTTTTAATATTATCCGCAGTGCGATGTAATTTGGATCACAACTGTTAGTGATATGCAACTATAAAGCTTCAATAAGTGTCTTCGAATCATCACCACAACTTCGAAGGTCAGTAAAAAAATGTTTTTTTTTCAAATTCCTTTAGTTTGTTTTATGCCAAACCTCGACAGTATTTATGTTAACTTTTATTAGCACATGGATACTTGCTGTAAATTAATATTATGGTAACACATTCCATAAGTTTCACATGATTTTAAAATTCTCTTTACATAAGTATTATTAATTATATTATAATACACAATGAAATCCAAATTTTAAAATACAAAACAATACTTCATCGTCCATGAAGTATTAAAAATATTAAACAAGAGCAAGAACATATTAATGTACTTACCTATCTCTATTGATATTATTGATATTTTTTTAATACTTTTTAAGAAATCGGTGCGTACTGCACTAAGTATTTTTCTCAAATGCTACAATAAACAATCTATCAATCTTACAAATAATTGTACAATCTTTCATTTTTGCCCTTTATTTATAGTGCAACTGTTGTGGAAAACATAATATTTAGTTGATTTAGATGGCATGGTATTGATACTCTTTAGTTCCATTTTTGTGCAGATTATACAAGAAGATTTTACAAGAAAGTATTTGTTACAAAATTAGTTAAAATATATTCAAACTGTATCAATCTTAACGTAATAATGAAATTTCTCATATCCTTAACTCATATTGTGTACTTAGATCTGCTAACATAAAGAAAAAGATAATTAAGTACAACTCATTTTGTGACAGCAATTGGGGGCAAAAATTGCATCGCAAATTAAAACAAATTGGAGTTCCTATCAACGTCTTAACAAAAATCTCAATGATGAAATTAAGATTTAAGTATGTTAAGGAAACATTACGTGACGAAACATTTTTTAATATTAATTGATATCTTGATTGATTACTTGGTAAAAATTTTGTATATATACCGGGCTACTGGCAAGAGATTGCAGTCGACTCGGGCCACCATGGTTGGAAATCTCAGAAAAATTTTTTTTTTTACAATCTAACTTCTTTAGGGGGGAAATATGCATATATTATTATCTTCTTGGAAGGGAAATTAGAATTTCTTCATACTCCTCCTGTTTTGTTCTGATTAAATTTCTGGCTGGTCCCGCGACGTTATTGCTTTTCCCTCGGACTCCCTGAGATCATATAAAAGGGTTGATGTGGCTGCAGATGTTGATCCTGGTGACACAGGAGTAGCAGTGGTGGCAAAGAGTAGTGGGTGAAGCCCTTCTTGTTAGGTACTAATATGATACATAATATAGATGCAAAATTATGGGCCCTATTTTTATTTTATGAGATTTTTGAGAATGTGAATGGACCAACTGGGTATTTGGAAGGCGTTTGTCATGAGTGATACAACCAATTGCTAGCTTCTTGTATAAAAATAATTTTTGTCTTCATTGCAGACTTGTATTAATCGTCGTAGACGTAGACGTCACCTTACAAGAGTGAAAAATAAATAATTTTGTCATGATAAATACATGTTTGTCAACTGCCTTATAAGAAATGTATCAAACATTCACAAACATTACATTAGTCTTGATTAGGGGAGTCATTATGGGTACATTAAAATATATTTAGAGCAGCATAGCTGCTTGCTGCTTTATGATTTAAATTTTCCCCTTAGTGATTTCTTAGAAATTGTCCTCCGAGAGGCTGAGAGAGTTCTCAGAATATAAAACTTTTATATTGTTTATAAATCATTATCATTAGCAGAAAAATCTAATATCTTTCTTTTAAAATCATTTATAATTTTCCATTCACGTTTATATTAGAAATCATTGTTACTTAAATGCCTATTTTTGGGAGTTAAAGTACGACAATGCACAAAATAAATAAAGCAAAATTTTTTATAGTAACAATTTTGTTTTGCTATGTTAAATCTAACGTTATAAAAAGATAAATGTACAACTTTGTTTGTTTGTTGTATAAATTATTATAAACTGCGCTAGTATGTATTCTGGCGCTAGTTTGTAAAATTAGATTTAAATTATACAACAATGGGATAAATTAAACATGATTTTTTTTCGGGATTATGCATAAAATGACAGATATCTGCTCTAAATTTCATGCAAATCAGAAGTTATCTTATTTTTGCATGTAAAAAAAAAACGTAATTCTACTCGGCGATTTTCGAATTTCTAATATTAGTTTGATAGGGATAATTATTTATTTATATAAAGATAATTATTGTTATATTGTTACATTGTAACCAGCCAGTAAATAAATCCATTGGGCACTGCCAGGTCACCTTTATATTTGAATTATTTTTATTGAATTACTTATCTTATTCTAGTTATATGTATATTGGTATATTTAATAAAAATTTGGAACGTTTGAAAACTGTTTGAGAACGTTCAAATTTGGAATCGGCTATTCTCTATGGTTTTATCCACGTTAATTCTGTTGTCTGTCATTGGTAATTTTTTTCGCCGGCTGTGACTAAAGATAAAACTCTAAACTTCTAAAGTTAGCCAGTTATAGTTGGAAGAAGAGAGAGAAGGCAACCACTGTCACCACTACGGTTGCTTCTGTCGATCCTGCCGACAAGAGAAGAGCAGCAGTGCAGATGTTATAAAAAGTGGAAGTTTTCTTACTTCGTTTGTTTGTAGGCGGCAATATTTGGAGACACTGCGCCAATCGTGAAAATTATTTCTCTAACAGAAATCTATACATAGACAATATTTCTTGCTTCTACAAAAAAAATGTCATATATTTATTGCAACATAATTGGGACGGCGCGACATTAAATGAGACTTGGTCTTAAGTCGTTACTCAGATCTACTCAAAGACTTAAATTAGTGGTGAATCTTAACAATGCCTAGGTTTTGTAGGTTGCTCAAAAGTGATAGTAATCACGATGGACCATGGCCACTATTAAATAAATATTTTTTTTTAATTAATGTTACTGTTATTAATGGTATTAGATAGCTATTTTATAAAAAATAGATATCTAATACCAAAGTTTTAATGAGTAGCAATACAATATTCTTTTATATCTATTAAAAATCATTAATATAAATTAAAAAAAACATAAATTTAGTATAACACGTAGAATTTTTTTAAAAGGGGAGTAGAGACTGAGTAAGTGAGTAGGGTACCTAAAATTCCGCTTACTTAATACTCTACCGGTCCCCTAGTATATTTTCCTGTAACATGTTTAGTAAGATAGTCGAAGCTCAGTTTGATGGTGTTTCAAGGGATTATTTCGGGTGAGACTAAAAGCGCCGGTGTAGGAATAAAAAGTGCCTGCCTTCCATTAGCCGCATATAGCATTTCGCTCTAGATATGTAATCCTTGGAACACATTAACCTATCGTGTTACCAGTTACGAGAATAACATTTTTAACTTTGGAACGTTTGAAAACTGTTTGAGAACGTTCAAATTTGGAATCGGCTATTCTCTATGGTTCTACTCGCGTTAATTCTTTTGTCTGTCATTGCTAATTTTTTTCACCGGCTGTGACGATAAATAAAACTCTAAAGTTAGCCAGTTATAGTTGGAAGAAGAGAGAGAAGGCAACCACTGTCACCACTACGGTTGCAGGTTGCTTCTGTCGATCCTGCCGACAAAAGAAGAGCAGCAGTGGGAACGAATCGTGGGCCAAGCCCGATGTTACAAACACAAATCTGTACTGATATTATAAAAAAATATTTTAGAACAGTGGTTCCCAACCAGTGGTCCGCAGAAGCCAAAATTTGGTCCGCGAATGAATTTAAATTTACGGGCGGTAAGCCGTTGGTTGCCTTGCAGTGAGTGAGAAGGGAGATATTTTGATTATACCTACGCTGTGGTCCCTGCTATCGAGAGTGATATAAAAGTGGCCAAGAAAGTTTGGGAACCCCTGGTATAGAACGAATCATTTTTTTATCGCGACAATAAGTATCTTATTTTATTCCTGTGCATAAATTATAAGTAAATCTATTTCTAGCTCTCCAAATAATGAGCTTGATTAATCTGATAAAACTTAGTACTTATCTACTAAGAACTAAACGACATAAAACTGCATAAGAAATTAATTAGCGCTCAACGACTTGGACACGGCTCCGGCTAAATATATATTATTATTATTATTAGAATAGGTGGGCAAACGAGCAGCCGGAGCCATTTTCATGACTAGCCCATAGACATCCGCATAGGAAGATGCGCGTCTTGTATGACCCAGGAATTACATAGAATACTTTCCTGGAGATTTTTACACTAATATAAAAAAAGCTTACTCGTTGTGTTTTCTGTCGTGCCGTTCGTAATGAAGATATTTTTGTTAGTACTGGGCGTTCAATTAAGGCACTTGACCCAAGATGCGCCGCGGCTGGACCGAGTGTGGCCAATTGACCCCTGTATTAATATTTGTCCTGCTTTCCGCTTATAAATATACTCATAACAAGACACTTGGTCTAATTTCCGTAATTAATAACGTTGAGGTCCCTGGTGGGGGGAGGAGGAAGGAGGGCAACGCATCTGCAGATATGCGGATGTCTATGGGCATCCGCGGTCATGAGATTACGACTGCTCGTCTACCCTCTTATATACCCTTCTCCTCTATAAAAAATAACGTGCAATCTTCAAATTATTAGGTTAACCTTGGAAAAAAAGGAAACGTAGCTGTTATTTTGAGGCAGTATCATTTGGGAGCGAAACGCAAACCAGCTCTAGCGTGCAGGTCCGATTCAGATGCAATGCGACAGGGCAAGACAAATTAGTAAAAATCTGCTTACGTAATATTTGAATGACCCCCAATGCATAAGTACCAATTTTACATTATTATGTAAAAAAAATAAAAAATTGGAAAAGTACCAATTTTACATTATTATGTAAAATTGGTACTTTTGCATTGACCACTGGTTGGGAACCACTGTTCTAAAATATATTATTTTTATAATTAAGTAAATTAATATTTTTATCTAAGTAATATATAAAATTCTCGTGTCACAGTTTTCGTTGCCATACTCCTCAGAAACGGGTTGACCGATTCTCATGAAATTTTGTGAGCATATTGAGTAGGTCTGAGAATCGGCAGACATCTATTTTTCATCCCGATATTCCCACGGGATCGAAAGTTACGCGGGTGAAACCGCGGGGCGCAGCTAGCAATAAAATAAAATTTCTATAATTGCGAATGCACTACATGTAACACGTGCACAAAATATCGTAACTTTATTATAAGCTACAATAGTTTAAAAACAGCACCCTTTATTGTGTTGGCATTTCCAATTTCCACCCCAAAACCCTTTAATGGGGGCTTAAGTGATTCTTTTGTAACAAAATCTTCGAGACTGGGGCTGCACGCATACCGGCGCGCACCCCAGCGCAAACTTTTAGGCTTTTAGTGTTTTAGCGGCAGACCACATAATCCGGAGCAACCGCTTTTAACACGGACTAAAGCGCTTTATCTGGACACAAGTGTATACCTACTTGGTTTCAAGAGGTTTTTTTCTGGTATATGAGGGCAAACGTGTAGTCGGAGACAATTTCTTGGCTACCGACGACAGACATGCGCAGATGCGTTGCACTCCTTCCTCCTCCCTCCTCAATGGGCCACGGGCTACTTACACACTGCACGAAACGCGACAGCACAGCTGTCACTTACGGCATCGCGTAAGCGAGAGGTATAATAAAATATTGACGCCAACGTTTCGGTTTATTTAAAGCAGCAATGGTTAGAAGACTACTGTGAGTAATCTGAAGAATCAATCGTAGGGCTTGTAAAATGTTTTTATGACCTAAAAATATGAAATAAAGTAAATACACGTACTTAAACCTAAGAAATCAAGACGCATGGTGCACCTGTTAGTAGCTCTCCCCTCCATCTGTATAGTAAAATAATATTCAGGATATTTTCGTTCTGTTACGTCGGCGCATTTTAAATTCAGTGTTTTTAGTACGAGTTATTGATCTTGTTTTTACTTCTTTGCGCGGCTTCAGAAGGTACTTTTTTTTCCTTCGGACCTGAACTTTTGCTGTGGAATCGAAGATACACCCAATACAGCTTCATGGGAGTCAGAAGGAGGTAATCTTTTTCGAACGCATCTACATTGCTATGTTCTATGCTACACTTTCAACTACTGGGCGGATTTTGACATAACAAATATTCATGATACTGATTCCATTAATGAAAATAGACTAGTTCAGTTTGGATAGGTACAAGCGTCTGCCGAGGTGCCTAGTTGCTGACAGATCCGGGGCACCTCAGTATAGGCGGCCGATGGCACCCGCAGGGTTGTAATGGGTATTCGGTTTATCCGGGAGTCCCACACACATCCACTGGACCTCACCCTCGGTCCGGTGGCAGTGCGTAAATGCATTTCCCCGCGAGAAAAAAAAGTACAAGCGTCTAAGAGCTAAAAGTTGGTACTTACGTTAATAATGTTAGATAAGTATATAGGTACAATCTAAAGTGGAAATAACTTTTTTACTTTATTCGGACGAATTTTATGAAGTTCGCGTGGCACGCACACGCCGTATTGTATAATTGAGTTAACGTTTAATACGAACATTATGTATTATATTAAAACAGTTGATAATACAATCAAAAACAATTTTGATTTCGGTAATAGCCCGTGAGGCTTTAGCTTTACACACGCTTGTGGCGGGCACCCGTTGACAGCGCACACTTGACGCCGGTCGGGCTGCTGGCCGAGGTACGAGCGGTAGCGGGTTAGTTATATTAAAACAGTTGATAATACAATCAAAAACAATTTTGATTTCGGTAATAGCCCGTGAGGCTTTAGCTTTACACACGCTTGTGGCGGGCACCCGTTGACAGCGCACACTTGACGCCGGTCGGGCTTCTGGCCGAGGTACCAGCGGTAGCGGATTAGTTATATTAAAACAGTTGATAATACAATCAAAAACAATTTTGATTTCGGTAATAGCCCGTGAGGCTTTAGCTTTACACACGCTTGTGGCGGGCACCCGTTGACAGCGCACACTTGACGCCGGTCGGGCTGCTGGCCGAGGCATGAGCGGTAGCGAATTAGTTATATTGAAACAGTTGATAATACAATCAAAAACAATTTTGATTTCGGTAATAGCCCGTGAGGCTTTAGCTTTACACACGCTTGTGGCGGGCACCCGTTGACAGCGCACACTTGACGCCGGTCGGGCTGCTGGCCGAGGTACGAGCGGTAGCGGATTAGTTATATTAAAACAGTTGATAATACAATCAAAAACAATTTTGATTTCGGTAATAGCCCGTGAGGCTTTAGCTTTACACACGCTTGTGGCGGGCACCCGTTGACAGCGCACACTTGACGCCGGTCGGGCTGCTGGCCGAGGCATGAGCGGTAGCGGATTAGTTATATTAAAACAGTTGATAATACAATCAAAAACAATTTTAATTTTGGTATTAGCCCGTTAGGCTTTACGTTTACACTTTACACACGCTTGTGGCCGGCACCCGTTGAGAGCGCACACTTGGCACCGGTCGGGCTACTGGCTGAGGCACGAGCGGTAGCGGATATATTATAGTAAAACAGTTGATAATACAATCAAAAACAACGGTCGAGTTACGAGCGGTAGCGGGTATATTGAGACACGGTATGGGATTGTGTTGTAATACTCACCGTATTACAACACAGTGTGTTGTTTCTTTATACAGTATGTTTTTTATTATTTAGTAGCAGTTCCCTAAAATTTGCTCTTGCTGCTGTTACCTTCACACTACCATCAATTACCTATCATACCTACCATATAGCTCATATAGCCCTGTATTAATCGCATTACCAAAACGCGACAGTAAACTTTATTGTATTATGAAATACACCTGGCTGAAACTAAATTATGAATTAAAAGGTCATTAAATTATATAGTCTCATAAATAAATTATTAAGTCTCGTAAACATATTTATACTATGATACTAAACAAAAAGCACAGCTGCAGTGTACAAATTAATAGGCTAGGGTTGAACCGGTGGTAGTTATAGGTAATTGTAGCCGTTCAAAAAGTGATTTGTAAAATTAATAATAATAATATGTCTTTATTTCTCAACACAATTGTTTACATGAAGAAAAAATAAATTTAAATTAAATTTAATAACTAAATTAAAATAATTATTAACTTAATTAAATTTAGATTAAAACTTTTTCATTTCATAACATTTCAATTCATACTACATTGGCTGACTTGAGATAACGGCTGTATGTATGTTAGTTTTCTAATTTTCGGATGGCTCCAGATCGCTGGAACCTCATGGCTTGGGCCGGGGCGGCGAGTTCACATGTCAACCGCGCTACCTTCATACGTTTGTTCCGCGGCCCTTTGAGCGCGGAGCCCTAGGGCTGCGTATTACCGGGCCTATTACATCGTGACCGTCGGCGCTCATGCCAAATGTTTTTATCTCCCGTTATGTTTTCTCTTTTGTAAAAACTTTGATGTGCCAGCATCAGCATCAGCCGGGGTCTCGCGATGATATGACACCAAAGGACCTAGTTGTTTTTTTTTATTAATTAGTATTATGGGGCAAACGAGCAGTCGGAGCCATTTTCATGACTACCGATGCCAATGGACATTCGCATAGAGGCTATACAGTAGCGCGGGCCTCTTTTATCCTCTCACCTGCAAGGGCCACCGGCTACTTACACAACGCACGAAACGCGACAGTCGAGTCACTTTACGCCAGCTTCGTGTAAGTAAGAGGTAACTCCCCCGTCGTGCCGGCCTAATTCGATTGCATGCATGCAGTGTGGCACTACCTCTTACTAGGTTATGTAGTGAATAGTCCATGAGCTATCGTGAGCACAACGCCTACATGTATTCAACATCGATTACTTATGAGCATTTTTATCCTGTTTCCATTTTCCATCATCATCAGCCTTAATCAGTTTACTGCTGGACATAGGCCTCGTTCAATGAACGCCAACACGGCCGATCTTCTACTCCAGCGGTTCGCAACCTTTTGGCAAGCAAGGCCCGCAAGGCGGCAATACAAACTAAACGTGGGCCACACTTGTGATATTCACCCTGGAAGCTCAATTTACCTTTTCTTTTCCTCTTTTCCTCTCCTTTTTTCCTATTTTCCTCTCCTCCCCAATAACATATAAATATATGTATAAGACATTCGCGGGCCGCGAGTAGGACGTCGGCGTGCCGCGGTATCTACTCCACTGAGGAATATTTTATGGTTACCGCACACTTATCAACTCTGAACGGGATCGGCACCGTATCGCCTTCGCTCTTGGAGGCGAGGCGATTACATTCCGGTTCCCATTAGTGTGCGTTGCAGTATGGAGTTTCATACAAAGAATACTGAACGGCTCGAGGTGAAACGGTTACGTTCCCTTTCCGAATTTATAAGTGTGCGATGACCATACATTGTGAATTCAATCGAAATCTTATATTGTGTATAAAAAAATGAGTCACGGTGTTAGTGTGATGGCGATTTAATTTTTATGTAACAGTTTTACTAATGTTCCATGTAGGTACTTGTATTCGGTAGGTAAAGTTTATTTTATCCCGATGTTTTCACGAAGCTTCGCACGTGAAACCGAGGGGCGCAGCTAGTATATAAAATATTCGAAAATGATAAAATCGTATATTTTAGGTCGTCGTTGATTCGATCCTCTTTTTTTCCTTTTAAAAAATTCTTCGCGATACTGTAGTAATAAGAAACTGCCGATAGCTGTCAAGTTTTGTCGTCGTCGCTGGGTCGGTCGGACTTTAACATCTTGAAAATATCTTTTTTTGTAAAGAAATGAACATAAATTGTTATTTTGGTATATTATATGAATGCTTTCGTGGATTGATGGTGTTTCGTGCGGTGTGTAAGTAGCCGGTGGTCCGCGGAGGAGAGAGGAGGGCAGCGCATCTGTATGGCCTCTTGCGGATGTCAATGGGCGTCGTTAGTATTGAAAATGGCTGAGTCCTAGTAAAAATGCATTGCTTGATGTTGACTAGTTATCAGTTTTTCTTAGTAAAAGTACTACGTCACTTTTTCTGAATGTACCTACCTACTTAATGTAATAATAATATCGCGACGTCTCCAAGAGAGGCAGGGGACAATGTACATCAGTCTACCGATGATGAATATGTAATTATTTTAACATAAAAAATAACATCGAATCAATGTTGCAGTGTCTCCTAATTTTCTGTGCAAATGTCCACTTCAAAATGAAATTTGTATAAAAATCTCATTTCGTTCAGACTTCGTCGGCAGTCATCGCCAACCTTTTATTACGTTTTTATTTAGTACTTTTACTGCAAGCGTTTATGGTCTCGGTTATCGATTAAACATTTAATCGATACGTGTACCGTGATCGAGGTTGCGCGACAGTTTAAGGGGAATTAATGGTGGCAAGCTAAAGGTTGCACTGATTTATGCTTTCACGAAATTTAAAAGTTTTCGAAATGATTGCGGCGGGAAATTTGGGTCGGTAATAAATATGTCGATGTCGTTGGTAACGATTCGACTTTCATCGCGATGTTTTATGACACGTTTAGATTGGATCTAGCCGTTTCCCGCGGTAATTAAAAATTTTATAGATATATTACCAGTTTTATAGATAAGAACCGAATTTTGGGAAATTTGTTAATTTCATCGGATTTTATCTTTAGTTTGTGATAAGACGTTTCCCTTGGGCTGCCGTGGATCGTAAACGATTCCTATGTGAATACTGGAGACATTACGTAGGAGTAGGTGGAAAGATTTAACCCACAGCCCCTGGAAAAAGTCAGAATATAAGTATATATATTTGCAATTCCCAAGCATAAGCATTCTAAATGTCCCTTGGTGGCCCCTCTCTGTACATGTACAGATAAAATTGAAGTGCAAGACAGTATTTTCAAAATGATTAGGTATGCTTAAGTGCGTTAATTTTAAGATACTTATAGGTAAAAACAATTAAAAATTGTTTGGTCTGTCTGTCTGTCATTTCATTGGCACGGAGTAACCAAGAGGCCTGTTTGAATGTATCTTTACTGAAATATAGACGAGTTTATAGTACAGGAGATGGGCTCCATTTTATTTTTAAAACAAGCAATTCGGCGAAGTTGGACGAATCTCTAGTAAATAAATCTAAATATCCGATTATAGAATAGGTACTGTCAATTCTTCGAATTCTCGAATTCTTCGTACAAAATACATATTTCAATGAATTCCAAAACTGTCGATCTCCGGTTTCAAACATAGACCAGCCCTAGCGGGCAAACCGGCTTATATTTCGGGTTAGCAAAGTGCCGGCGCTTTAGCTTTGATTGAAAAGCTTTTCAAATAGTCTCGAATTCAAATACGTAATTTACACGGGCTATTACGAGCAGCAAATGAGGGCTCGCGGCCCGGAATATGAGCACGAAATTACAGCAATTTGCTGCGATCGCCCCAGCATTTAAGTTGCCGCTCTCCAGGGCTGCAGCCATCAGCTACCTGCCAGCTTAGACACAAGCTATGTACGCACACATCTACACGAATGTTGTTTTAATATTTTAACGATTTATGAAAACATACTTGTACATGTTGTGAACGTGTAGGTAGATATTTGTTTGACTTAGTCTAATGCGTAAATAAAAAAAATTGTACCTTTAAATTTCAAGCGCGATGCGATATTTTTATGAATGTTTGAAGGAATAGTTTCATAGCCTTTGAATTGGCTATAGCTTACATTATTCACTGTTCCTGTAAACAACATATAAATCTTATTTCCGATCTATTCATAAAAAAATTCGATGTCATTAAAAAATTAAACACTTGCGGATTATTTTAGATAAAAAGTCAGATAATTTTGAGAATCTAAGTACTTACAGTATTGGTGAAT
>LUGF01010174.1:45420-58111 GCA_001625245.1 Calycopis cecrops
AGACGCGTCGCTGCAGCTGTGGCCGGGCCGTTAGACTAATGGGTAAATAAAAAAAATTGTACCTTTAAATTTCAAGCGCGATGCGATATCTTTATGAATGTTTGAAGGAATAGTTTCATAGCCTTTGAATTGGCTATAGCTTACATTATTCACTGTTCCCGTAAATAAAAAATATAAATCTTCATTAAAAAATTCAACGTCATTGAAAAATTAAACACTAGCAGATTATTTTAGATAAAAAGTAAGATACTTTTGAGAACCTAAGTACTTACAGTATTGCTGAATAATTTTCCCTGACCAAAAACAAACCTACGACCCTCTTCGTTGATCCCGACAGACAAAGACAAACACATAAGTGGCCTCTTCAAACAAACAGATAGCGATTGAAATAGTTGGACAGCCCTGAACGTGAACGTTATAGTATCAAATACAGCGGAGGATAATTAAAAGTTTGTATTAGCATGTAGTTGTGATATCCAATCCCACTTGGGCCGGACCGGAGTCTGGGCGATCCAGCTCAGCATGGAACTACAAACAGGCATTTAGTCGTACATCTATGTATTAAGGGCAAAACTCACCGACTTAGGGTCAACTCACACCAAAAGAGCGGCGAAGGGCAGCGACGCTGAGCGCAGTTTATGTGTCATATGAATTTCAACTTTATTTTCATTACTATAGTACTTATTATCGAATTCTTGCGACTTCTGGAGCATTCCAGCAACTTCTCGAGCAGTCGCGGGAATCCGCGTGCCTTCCCTACCGGGCGGGTCGCTTCGCTTCGTAGAGCAAACACTACTGTACCTAGAAACTTGGAATTTTTCAACCCCCAAGAGAGTGAAAATGGGAGGTAAAGTTTATTAATCATATAAGCACATTTGATGTATAGATATGGCACGTCAAACAGTATTAACCGTATAGCCGCGCCCCGCAGTTGCCTTAACTTTGAGATATATCTTACCATATTTTTTTTTATAATACACAAACCCGTTAAGTAGTTTTTTCGAACATTTCACACACACACAACACAATTACATGTTATGCAATAACAAACACATAAACTGACGCTTTTAAAATAATAGTAGTTATAGTGACTATAATAACATCTTCATTATCATAACCTGCCCTTTAAAGCTGTTTTGTTTCTTAATCATTATCGATATCCAAAATGCTAACCTAACTTCTTAAACTGATCTTAATTCCTCTGCTGTATGGATGTATTCGTAAAATACACACACACAAGCTGCACAGGTCCGATATATAAATCACGGTATTACTACGTGAAGCAAAAACTTTTCCCCTATTTTAAGGGAATTGCAAGAACAACAGAGTAAAATTTGGCATACCGTGTGTTGAGTTTACACAAAAAATATTTCTTTTTTTTGTATGGGTTCATATTTAACCACTTGAATCTTTACAGACTCAAGATACGCAATTTGGTCCGCAGTCAGGGTTGTAAAATCTTCAGCCCGCCCTTGGCATTTGGTAAGCGGGCAACTAAATACCGTGTGGTGTACAGTCTGCTCGGGAGCTCCTCAGCTAGGGTTGCCAGGCCCAAGAATCGAAAAACCTAACACATGCTCAAATCTTGTCGAAAATTTTGCCTTGAAAGCCTGCAACACTAGATTTTTAAAGAAAAAAAATTGTAGTTTTGTTCTATGCACTTCTTATTATTATTCTTTTAATTTGATCCTGAACTTTTTGGTAAACTCGTAGAAAGCTTAACAAAAGCTAGTCCAGCGGGACTTGTGCAAATTCGGCCTGACACAACTGCAAAGAGCCGGACGTGTCCTGCTTTTTACACAACACCTGGCAACCCTATCTACAGTTGTATTTTGGGGATTCCCACCAATTTCATTTGTACCATAAGTACGCACAGCTTCCAACTCCAGTATATTATATGAAAAGCGTTAGAAATAAATGAAACGAATGAAATTAGACGTTCTGCACATTCGTTTTTAATGGTTATGTCAGAAACACAGGTGATGTATGACAAACGAAAGAGTTGGTATTTTTCCAAAAAGTTTCAAAGCAATTATTACGGGTACTGTCGCAGTTAGGCACTTTCCATGGAATGAACAATATTTAATTTTGTTTTTTTTTTTGTAATTTAAACTTCGACCTCTGGGGGAGCTCTAGTGTTTTTATTTTGGGATATTTTTAGCATTTTTTCTCTTCTGTTCTAAACTTTACTTAAATTGATAGCACTATGTGGTTTTTGGTTTTGAATTTATGTTGGGGTCCGTGCTTCAACATTCAAAAAAGGGGATCCTTTTTTATAGTATAGGGGTGCAAAGAAACAGAAGACGGAGGTTTTTGCATTCGCAACCTCTTATGGTTATAGGGATAGGCAGCTGGATACGGCGCGAAATGCTATAAGCACAGCTGTCAGGTTACGCCGGTAGTGTGTGGGCGAGAGGTACCTCTGTAATCTTGCTGGCCCAATGCGGTTGCAATCCATCTCTTACTAAACTTAGAATCTGCGTATAATATTAGTCACATACTCGCAAATTTGTCAAAGGCCCAGCAGTCCTTTGACAAATGGTATTTATTCAAACACATTTCTAGTCGTTTTTTCTTCGGCCGGCGGTAATGAAAGTGTTTACACAAGTGTACAATTATTTTAAACAAGTATTTATTTTAATATGTGCTCTCGGCGTTAGTCATGCAGGGAGATTCGAGGGAGGGGAGCCCGAAACGTAATAAAAGAAAAATGTTTGCGCAAGAAGCCGAGCAGAAATGAAGTCGGCATATTTTAACAACAATTTTACGTTTTGAAAAATCTTGTTCCATTGTACAAGTTGGAACATTAAGCTATGTTTTTGATGTTGATTGTACATGACGTACATATCAATAACCTGATGCTGAAGATACTAATGATTCCATTTTCTTGGAGAAAAAACAAGCAGATGTGATTGCTAACGCTCGTAGCCACTTTAATCAGCATTTACAAACGCATTGACTGTCTTCTATATACATAAAACTCAAAGGTGACAGAGATCTATCAACGAACAGCCCAAACCACTGGACGAATCGGGCTGAAATTTGGCATGCAGATATATGTTATGACGTAGGCATCCGATAAGAAAGGATTTTTAGAAATTCAACCCCTAAGGGGGTGAAATAGGGTGTTGAAGTTTCTATGGATTTCTAAGAAATAAACGCGGGTGAAACCGCGGGGCACAGCTAGTTGATAAATAAGTGTGAGTAAACTGAACAGTGGGTTATCCTGTGGTAGGGGTGGGTCCATCCTCCACAAAGCATAGAAGCGCTTCTATAACAAAATCGATTCTCTTGACAAACCCTGAAACCTAAGCAAAAAATCGTCATCGCTCTCGTGTAAAACAGAACGCCGCTGAAGCACGGAAATATTTAAATGAAAATCTATTAAATACTATATTGAGACATAATTATTGATTACTAGCTGCGCTCCGCGGTTTTACCCGCGTAAGTTTCAATCCCGTGGAAATATCGAGCTGAAGAATAGATGTTGGCTTATTCTCAGACCTACTTGATATGCACACAAAATTTCATGACAATCGGTCGATCTGTAACGGAGGAGTGTGTTAACTAACATTGTGACACGAGAATTTTAGATATGAGAAACTAGCTTCCGCCTGCAGCTTCGCCCGCCTGGACTTTGTACTAGGTACTAGGGATTTATACATATAAACGTTCCACTTGAATTACTCTATCTATTAAAAAAACCCTATCAAAATCTGTTGCGTAACTTTAAAGATCTAATAATACAGAAAAATAGATGGCGGAAAGCCATCTATTTTTCTGAAAGTCTTTGTTTTATACTATGTAGTGATAATGTATTCTCTCAAAACTGATCAACGTATCGAAAGTACGCGCGTATTCGCACGTTTATTGCGGCGCGAACAAATGACAATTTTATATGGAGTATAAAGAAAATCAAACGGCCAACACCTACCGTTTATTAACTTCGCCCGCCTCACATCGGATATCGTAAAAGCGTATTAACTCCATAAAAAGATCGTAATGTGCCGTATTGCGATAACTGCGGGCATTCCGGGCACGGAGCAGATAGAGAGCCACTTTGATTACGGAATCGTGTGAGTTTCGGCCGGCGTGTAGGGTGCATACGCTGCCACTGCACTGCTGATATTCCACTGCTTAGACGTGTTAGTCCTTGCCACTCCTTAGCTAAATTTGCTAGCCTTTCCTAACTTGGTCCTGTAATTTTTTGAGTTTGTGGTCATCCGAATTCTAGTTTAGGGCACGTTTCAGAAGCTACTGTTATTGTCTAATAGCTTATTATATTCAATTTGCAATGCATTTTTTGAAAAATAAACGCTTCGCATTAATTATAACCTACCTCGGGCCAGTTCCTGGAACTTAATTATTATTTTATTTAATTTATATCACTTTTCCTTATATTAATTACTTATACCTTCCTTATTTGCTAGCTAGGAATTTAATAGGAAATCATAAAATAGATAGATAGCAATTCAATTTGTTTATTTCTCTTTTACGAAAGCTGCAATATCAGCAGAAAAAGCACCTTCGTAATTTCCATTCCGTCCCACTGAACAGGTCTTAAAGCTGATGATATTAACTCTTGGATCATCCTCCTTAATAAATGAATACATAAACCCCCATACTATTAATTAAATAAACAATTCTCGTAACGTTTGCAGCCAGCGCCCAATCTGCGCCGGCACTCCGTCATAACATGTGCGTGCCTCCAATGGCATATAAAATGTTTATGGGGCATATTCTTTATGGTGGATTTATGGCCAGAGACATCGCATTGTCCGCTCTTACTTATTTCCCATTATGCGACTAACCTATTTTCGGGAGCAACACGCTTTGTACGGCGTAATACAGTTTTCGGGGCTTTCTGGAGACATGGGACGGCACGATTGATGTCACGGCGAGGTATTTTTAATACAAATGTCTGGTGTGGCTATTGTTTGAGTACCTAATGTGGGAATTAAAAAAAAAACGGGGTCTGTCGATAGAAATGAAAAAAACTATCTTCAAATTATATTCGTTCATCGTGGCTCCACTTTACTGTGCCATGTACAGAATGTTTGCTGACACGAATTCTTTTTTATAGTATAAGGGGGCAATCGAGCAGTCTGAGCCATTTTCATGACTACTAACGCCCATAGACATCCGTATAGTTTATGCAGATGAATCGCCTTTTTTCCTTCTCCCACCATCCTCCCTCTATCCAGTATAGTCCTCCATAGTTTCAGTAAGAGGTACCTAGTGCCACGCTGCATGCTTGCATGCAGTCGAATTGGGCCGACACGACCGGGGAGGTACCTCTCGCTTACATGAGACCGGCGAGAAGTGTCAGCTGTGCTGTCGCGTTTCGTGCGGTGTGTAAGTAGCCGGTGGCCCATGGAGGTGGGAGGAGAAAGGGGGGCAGCGCATCTGTATAGTCTCTATGCAGATGTCTATGGGCGTCGGTAGTCATGAAAATGGCTACAACTGCTCGTTTGCCCCCTTATACCATAAAAAAAAAAAATCCATAGACCACCGGCTACTGGCACGCCGAACGAAATTCAACAGCACGTATCATGTAAGCGAGAGGTAGCCCCTCCCCGGCAGGATAATTTCGGCCGCATAACATGCATGCAGCGTTGCGCATGCAATGCAATGCATGCAGTACTCATATAATTCATAATATTTTTCCCCTGCTTGACGCTAAAATAGTTTTCACTTCAAAATTGTAAAATTAGTAAAAAAAAAAACACGTTTAAAAGTCTTTATGTAACACTGTATTAGAATACATTTTTACCAAACGATAATATTTGTTCAGATATCTATTGTTCCTCCTTTTAATCTTTGTACATTTGTTAGCATGGAATAAAGATCTCTCTATCTATCTATCTATCTAAAATGTTATTTGATTTTGATGTTTGTGCTCGGTACAAACGGCAGTACAGTTTAACATTAGAGTCATCGCACCTCTCCACACGGCACACCCATCCAGCGGTAACTGCACAGTATCCTCAGACAAGCGCCTGTAAATGGAGGTGATAAGCGCCATCTAAATGAGATCTGCGAATTGCACGTGCGGAGGTGTTGCGGATTATATAAACGGGGCTAATTCTTGTACGTGACGCGAGAAAAGTAAAAGAGAAAAATTTTGAGAGTTTGAAGATGTGATAAGGGTAGCGATGGGGTGCTACTAAAACAATTGTCTATGGAAATTCTTAGCATTGCTACAACCGAGGCATTTTTCGGCGGCTTTCACTAATGCCCATTTTTTTTAGTGTAAGGGTGCAAACAAGCAGTCGGAGACATTTTTTTGACGACTTAGAGATCTGCATAGAGGTTGTACAGATGAGTTGCCCTCTTTCCTCGTCCCGCTCCATGGGTCAGCGGCTACTTGCACACCGCACGAAACGAGACAGCACGGCTGCCGCTTATGCCTTTTATAGTGGCTATATGGTCGCGGCACACTTATCAACTCGGAAAGGGATCGTAAACGCCTCGCCTAGAAAAGCGAAGACGATACGTTACGTTTCCCTTTAGTGTGCGTTGCAGTATGAAGTTTCATACAAAGAATACTGACCGGCTCGAGGTGATACGGTTACGATCCCCTTCCGAGTTGATAAGTGTGCTGCGACCAATAGTCTGAAAATAGCGATTAACTTATGAAATACGTGACCTGTCCGTACGTAAACGATGTATTCCTTGCTTTCGGTACATGTTCTCAACCAAGACTAGTTTTTGTCCACGCTTTTGCACTTTCGTGTTTAAGATATCTTATAATATATTATAAGTTAGATAAGTTTAAGCAGCGTAATTTGGACCTCCAACTCTACAAAAATTATGAAAATGTATAATAAAAAAATAATGTATCACTCATCGAACAGTTTTCAGATGAGACTGACGATACAATTTTAGATTAAATTGTTGTTGATTATTTGGAAATTTGCATTCCAATGGAAAGAGCGGTGTCCCGAGGGTTAACCCGCGTAAATTTTGTCTCATGGGAACTATTTTTTTTCGGCAGGAAATTATTTTAATGTATTCCTGATTGTAATTTATACCTGTGCCAAAATTCATCCAATTCTATTTAGTAGTATATATTAGTGTATATATAGTTCGCGTGTAGGTAATAATATCAATCACACATATAAACGGTCGCATTTATAACAATTGAACATCTATTAAACAAACATGCCAGATACACGCTTATCGTGTATAGATTCCAAATAAATGGTTTGCAATTTGATTAATGGAATATTGAAATTTCTCTTTTGAAATATTCTAGTAGAAAATATAATATAAATGGTATAATCGAAACAACGTATAAGAGCTAATAGTAATAAGAATTCACAGCCCCTCACTTCACCCTACACACACATATTAGAATGTTACATTATTATGGAAACTTGCGTAGTTTTTCTTGTTATTTCTGTTTGAAAAACGCTTTTTCTCATAATTATTGCTTGCTTTTCCCCCTGCCGTATCCAACGTGAGGGCTGTTTAGAAATAGGGTTCGCGTTAGCCCTGTCCTGAGGGTTCTTACATGTCTTAGTTCCGCGTAGTGCTTGCCACTTGTGGCACAATGTTGTGTAAATATTTTTTTTTATTTCTTCTATTGAAATCGTGCTGCAATTGCCGAATGATTCAGTTACAAATTAAATACTTTATTTGTAGAAAAAAATCTAAGTTAATATGTAAGTGTTTTTTATTTATTTTAAAATTCGCAAAGTTTCAATTAAATTATCTTACAGCGAAGTCATAGATATTTGTAAGGAATACTAATTTTTGGGCTAATGTTATTATAGGTTTTCTAAGATGCATCTTCCCATATCTTTTGTATCTTTTGGATATTTTTATAGTATAAAGGTGTGACACGAACAGAGTCCCGCATAATTCGTAAGTGGTACTACTGCCCTTCCTTCCAATGGGCCACGGAAAACTCTCAAACCCAGAAAATGCGACGGCACAGCTATTTGCCAAAGTAATGTAAAGGCAACAGCCGAATTGGAAATGGCAAATCTAAATAAAGAAGACATCTGAGAAACACCGAAAAGCCCCCAGAAGCGGATGGTTTTGCTACTGTTTAGAAAGCGCTTCAAAGTTCAAACGGCAATTTGAACCGCGAGGTAGTAACATTAGCAATTTCGGCAAGAATGAAACAACGATTGGATAATAACTGTAAACTCCAACTTGCGCGTTGCTTTCGTTTCTTTTACACTTTACACTGTAATCGTCGATTTCATCATGACATTATCATTGTAATAATTTATTATTGCTAGCATTTAATAAAATAGTGTAGTTGAAGCGAAGGGTTAAAAGGTCAAGTTTGTCTCTAAAGGGCGTGTGTTACGCTTTTAACCCCCGCGCACTGGGGATAGTATAACTCGCCTACGTGTATCTTTTTGCGCCATTTGATGCATCATGGCGTGTCAAAGGGTAGATTAATGTGAATGTTGTTTTAAATAGTTTTAAGGTTGAATGTTTAGTAAAATATTCTGATAAATATGTTGGTACAATTACTGATATTAACACCGGTCCAGAAATTATACATATGCATTGCCTTCCTTTCCCCAATGGGCGTTCCCCAAGTGGATTACAAACTTATGATGAATACGAAGGGCGACAACTAAGTCAAACCTCTTACAAATAGAATACATTTTTTTTTCAATTTGATAACTATTAATTTGATAAGACTTAAATTTTCCTGAAGATATATTAATTATTTCTTTAATCTATCACCAAAAAACAATATAATTATTGTAAATGCGAAATTTATTTATGTTGGCTTGTAATTTTTTGCAAAACTTGCTGATCTGATTTGGATGAAATCTGGCACATAGATTACAATCTGGATCACATAAAACGCTTATTTCCAATGCAAAATGAATGGTTTCTTCAGGATAGTCTACGCGGCTGAAACAGCGGGGCGCGACTAGTTTAGAATAATCTTATCACTGTGCTCACAAAAGCGCATTCGTATGCAGCGCCAAGAGTCTCATGCAGATGTACAGGGAAGTATGTAATTAAAACCGTAATGCGACTCAAGTTTTTCACTTCAAAGGCCTTGGTGTCTCGTTTATGAGATAAAGTCGTGTGCCCCGAGCAAAGGAGCGTATATCGTCTTTGTGACTGCTAAAGTTTGAAACTAAACACCGGGCAAAAAAGAAAGACAGGCTAGAGAGGGCGAGAGCGCTGCTGGAGGGTCCTTCATGCCGGGCAGGTGAGCGGTAGGGTTGGCGCGAGACCATCGATGATTTTATTTTTTGGTAAATTTTCTTTACGACATTTTTTTATGGCAATTTTATTTATTTTACGACAAATTTCTTAATGTTGTTGTATGGAACAAGGTATTCGTTTAGGAATACAGTGACGTAAGCTTTGTCAGTCGGTTTTGCGGTTGCGGTTATACAACCGCCGCTTAACGCCAACTGCATTCTTAACGCAAACAAAATATAAACGAAAAAATGTTACACCTTTACACGATTTATGTGTGTTCATCTCATTCTTTCATAGTTTTTTTATGTTTATAACTGCTCTTTGTGTGGTTTATAACCAGAACATATTTTTCCAAAGATAATAATTTATCATACCACAAATCCATATTTTATAATTTTTAAACCTTCCCATCATGTTAGTGCTCTTCTTTTAGTATAAGTATAAAAATGTGTGATCTGCATTATTAAAATTAAATAATTAAAGTATAAGACTGAACCTAAGTCGTAAAACCCAATATCATTTATCGTTCAAAGCACCTTATTTCATTGTCGAAATTTCATACTTAAATAAATGAAGACGGTATATTTTTATAGTAATGAACTTGGAGGGCAACGACATTTTATATCTCCAAGTACCCACAGTTAGGTTGTTTTACATAACTTTTACCGCGGTAATCATTGCTAATTCATTTTAACTGTAAACAAACTCGATTAAGTTTTGTTCTCCAATTAAAAGGTAACGTGATACCGCGTTTAAGGAGTAATTTGTATACAGAGATATAAACATTTGATGCTGTAATATCCATCAAGATACGGAATCGGGATGAGTTTAATCCGGCGTAACGCGATATTCTTTATTATCTATTATGTAAAAGCTGAGCTTTTTAGATGTTACGCTTAGATGGAATGATAGCAATTTCTGAAACAAAAAGCTCCCACCGCCGTCGAGCTTTTTTGGCATTAGTAAGATTACTTGAGTTTGTCGATCCTCATCGCTCTATTGTGTTTTTGAGGTAAGCAAACGAGCGTCGCGCCCACTGATTACAAGTGACTACATTAGAAGACGTTATGGTATTAGTTTTTGGATATACGGAAAAACACACACAAAAAATTTGTTTATCTGACCGGGCAGTGCCACGGCGTTAAACAATATTGTTTTCGCGTGATAGTTATATCCTTATACATATGCTATCTACAACTGAAAAAATTTTCATAGTCATCAAATTCTCTGGTTAGCGAAAAGTGAAATATACAAGCTTTACAGCTTTTTAATATTAGTAATTATACATATATATATGTATACCTACTGTAGCGTATACAACAAGTCCGTAATAGTGATTTTAAAGCTCTAGTTTATCGATATTTTAAAGTGTGGCGCATCACTGCCCTCAGCATACTCGAGCAGTAAGATTTTTCTGCTCGAGTCGCTTAAAAAAAGAATAAGGTTAAGGGGTCAGACGACAGTTTTCGGTAAGCGTTCCGAGGAGTTACGTACTTCTGCTACATTGTTGATGGCCAGCCCCATGTACACGGCTATTCGTAGCAGAAAGAGATCGAAACTGCGATAATTTTGTGAAAGGCTTTCAAGCATGGAAGTGGCATGAGGTTGGCATAACAGCAGAGCAAGCGAGCTAATCCATATTATTATTATATATTAAATTATTAAATATCCTACTAATGTTATAAATGCGAAAGTTTGTATGTTTGTTTCTTCGTTTGTTTGTTTGTTACTCTTTCACGCAAAAACTGGATTAACACAGGATAATTTTAAATCCCGAAAAAATGTTCCTAGGGGATACTATTGGATGATTTTCTATTTTCCACGGGATCGAAATTTACGCGGGTAAAACCGTGGGGCGCAGCTAATTATAATATAAATGTGAAAGTGTGTTTATTTGTTTGTTTCTTTGACCTTCTTTCACATCAAATCGGATCAATAGATCGAAGTGATATTTAGTTTGGATGTTGTGGATAGTTGTTGGACTGAATATAGTATGGATATAGTTGAATCGCGAAAAACCACGCGAGGGAAACCGCGGATAAGAGTTAGTAATCCATAAACAGATACATGCCATTGTTTTCCGCTTGTGAGGTCACTGAAATGCATTGCAACAGCTTCAGTAGTGCCATATTGCATTGCGAATTACTGGCTCACGTGGTACCGTCGCCAAACGACATGCTGTCGCGTTTCGTGCGGCTTGAGAGATGGCCCATCACATGGCAGCGAGGCAACACGTTTTTTTTTATGATATAGGAGGGCAAACGAGCAGCCGGTGCCATCTTCATGACTACCGACGCCCACAAACATCCGCATAGAGGCTATACAGATGCACTGCCCTCCTTTCTCCTCCTACCTCCATGGCCACGTCTGCTCAACTTATTTGGATGTCTATGGTCGTCGGTAGCCATCAAGACGCTCCTGCTCCTACGACTGTGGTTGGTGACGCGCTCATGTTGATGATACCACTAGTCGTTTATTAGGTCATTGTGTTTGGATGGTCCCGTATCATTTATACACGGCACTTAACAAATTGTTATTTATTGAGGGGGGACCGGGGACGACAATAGACATGATATAAAGTATTCAATGCCGTGTGAGAACAGGCCAAACGCCCATAGATTCGTTACGCGTGTTTTATAACGGGATTAGTGGGTCCAGTTTAGCCGGGAAGTTGTGTCGTGCGGGTTCCATTCCCGACTAGTAAAGATTTTAGGCAGTGCCGTAGCTAGATCAGTGGGAGCCCTTTGCAAATCCTGTGGTCTTTGTCTCCTATGTAGCTGCGCCCCGCGGTTTTATTTCACCCGCGTAAATTGCGCTCCCGTTTAAAATAAAAAGTCATTCCATGACATCCCATAGTAACATTTTTTCGGTACTAAAATTATTCTATATGTTAATCCAAGTTACTCTCTATGTGTGCCAAGTTTCATGAAAATCGGTTTAGCAGTTTTGCGTGACGGAGTATCAAACAAACAAACGTACAAACTTTCTTTTTCTTATAATAATAGTAGGATTAGTAAAATAGGGCTAGTCTTTTTTAGAGAACTAAGAAATCGGATATTGGTAACGCATAGAGGGCCCGTGCATAGTCCCGGGTGGGGCCTCTGTCTTCGAACGTCTACAGATGCATATTAACAATTCTCTGACCAAGAGCCCGTGAGTTTGCTACCCTGTAGTTGCGATACTGCTTTTAGGGTCAATTCACACCAAAAGCGCGGCGAAGCGCAGCGAAGCGAAGCGCAGTTTATGTGTCATATGAATTTCAAGTTTATAATAATTACTATAATACTTATTATCGCATGAGAAACTCGAACGAGACGCGGGGATTCCCGCGACTGCGCGAGAAGTCGGTGGACTCCGCGCGGAAATCACGAGAATTCGATAATAAGCACTACAGTAATGAAAATAAAGTTTAAATTTATAAACACTGAAAGTGCGCTCCGCTTCGCCGCGCTTTTGGTGTGAATTGACCCTTAGGGTGCATCGGCAATGTTTAGGCTTACTT
>LUGF01010174.1:66788-79237 GCA_001625245.1 Calycopis cecrops
ACATGGCTGTCACACACTATGCAGATATGGTAAGATATCTGTATCTGAGCGCATACTTTTTGGACACAATTTTCAGGTTTGGTACAGAATCAATAATACTTTCGATTTATGAAATAAAAAAGAATAAAAAAATAGTTAGATATGATTACTTAGTCCCATGTTACAGACATATTTCTTGGTCACCACATGGCATCTGACTCGCGAGTGTCGCTTGGCCGGCTCCTTGGGCCACCAGCTACTGACACACCGAACGAAACGCAACAGTACAGCTGTTACTTTATGCCGGTTTCATATAATGTAAGGATGGTTTTACACGCAGGTAAAATCTTATCTTATAGTGTGTGATAGCCTTTATTCTTCTGCCACATGCGCCCCGTGGTAGTAGTAAAAGATATTACCTGCTCGTGAATTCGTACACGGGCCCTTGTCATTTTATTGAGTTTTTTTCTTTTTACAAATAAACTCTTTATTTCTAGTTATTCTGTGGAGTTTTGTGCAGTTTCTGAAAATTTGACTTGTATTATGAGGGATGGTGTAAGTGAGGGTAATACATAATATATGCTCCGGTTGTGAGAATGTATATGGGCGTATAAATTTCCACCTATGCAATAATAAAGTCGAGATTTTTTTTAAAAATTGTATGTCTTATATGGAAAGGCCTTTAGCGGAAAATCCATTTAGGTACAGATTCCACGAAGGTAATTATCTTTCTGTAAACGTTAAAAGATACAAAGAAATATGAACCGTTTTAATAAAAGCATTACAGGTGGTTTAATTTCGCTAAAACAGCAGTTGCGTACGCCGAGTGTAGGGTTGCCAGGCTCAAAAATCGAAAAAGACTGACACAGGCTCAAGCTTAGCCGGAAATATTGCACTGAAACACTAGGTTTTTAAAGAAAAAATTAAAGTTTTGTCTTATAGTATAAGAAATATAAAAAAATTGTAGTATAAAAAAACATTATTATTTTTTTAAGACTTACTTATTTCTAGTCGTGTCTTTAAAAACGCCCGCGTACTTTTTGGTAAACTCGTCAAAAGCCAAACAGGCCGGCCTTGTGTAAATTTGGCCCGACACAACTGTAAACCGTGTGTCCCGCCAAATCCAGGCACCTGGCAACCCTAGCCGAGTACAAACAGTTAATTATTAATTCTCATTCTTCCCGTTCGCCCCCGGGGAGGGGATGAAACGAAAATACCCACGAAACGGGAGTGCAATTACTGCATTAGTGAGGCCGAGGGGGGGTAATGAATTTTTCATGTCATCCCGAACAAAAAATTATTTACGTTCCATCGTGTTTTAATTCGCCGTTTAATTTTCATTACAGATATTAATTAATGGGAATCGGGACGGGATTATATTTAAATTTTATCGCGGAAGCATGTATCTGTTGCATTAAATGCAACGTCAATTAATTTTTACTTGCAAATTTATTGGACGATATATTTTTAATGTTTTGTAAGTGTTTTTTAAGTGAATTAATATCAAGTTGAAAGCTGTCTGATGCATATGATTGTACTAGCTGAGCCCCGCGGGTTCACCCGCCTAAATTTCGATCCCGTGGAAAATATAAATCGGGATGAAAACTCCTATGTGTTAATTCAAGTTACCCTCTATGTGTGTGCCGAATTTTGTGAAAATCAGTGCAGCAGTTTTTGTGTGCAGGAGTGCCAAACAAACAAACATAGAAACTTTCGCATTTATAATCTTAGTAGGACTATATAACCATCTATATCCCATAGTTCTTACAGAAAAAGTGTAGAGTGTAATCTTCTCTACCCCGTTATACCTTTTTAGGGGCAACTTTAATGAGTTTCAAAAACATACTTAAGACACAGTGCAGTCGACTCGTCTTGTCAGTGTTATGTGAATGGTTATTCCCTGATCCGTATCTTTTCTCTAATATTACTCGTTATTGTCACTCACAGTTCAATAGGAATGGGATTAACGTACATTTGGCTTTGTATGTACGTGTAAAGACTATGAGGCGTGTTATCTGAACTAGGCGAACCCGTGTTACAAGATTCCGGCGTGGATTGTTTTATAGTAATTGTAGATTTATAGATTCTCCGTTAAGCAATAAATTTATAATTGTATTGCAAAACATTTTCTGGCGCGAGCTTTGCGCATGTATTTGAGCCTTGTTCAGGTTATCTACAACTTACGAAGACTAAGCAATTCTAAAGAGTATGTGCTCTTCGAAGTGTAATCTAAATTAAAATTTAAATCATAATTAGTTTATATTTATCTATTGTTTTTACACTTTATTATATATCAGATTTTTACACATTAATTAGCTAGTATAATATGAGTAGGTAAGATTTATTTGAAAGGTTTTATTATAAAAACAACGCCGGTGATGATATGCTACTAATAATGTTAGCTAATAATAGAATATATAATATTATAAATAGAGGGAAGAATTTAGGAAAAGATGAGTATTTTTCGTTTTAACACTACAAGGTTATGTCGATGATGAAATTGGTGTGCTTTTTATATTGTTTACCTAAACATTTAGATAAACAGAAAACTCGTCAGTTTGACACGGTAATCCCTGCAATATTCCCAGGAACAGCCATTAAAACTCGTCGCACGTCTGAATTATTACCAAGTGGAACCACGATCTCAGCATCTAACATATTTGACTTAGATTCTAATCCTAAAAGGTGATGGGCATGACTGATAATGATGATGAAGATGATAAATACACGCCTCTTATTATAACCACGCGGTTTCTCTTTTCTCTCATAAATTATAAATGTGCATGCCCTTCTTATATTACTTATTCAAACCGTACGATAGTAATAAGAAAAAGGTCGATATAAATAAAACAGGTGGACTCAAAGAGCGGCATAAAGTTCATCCAGTTGAGAAATATCAAATTACTAAATGTATTTGCACTTTAACAAAAGCAATGACGTCGGGACAGGTTCATTCACGTCACATCCAGTCGGACGCAGTTAAGATGGCCGCCTCTCGGGCTATAAAGCTTTTGTATGGATGTTGGGGGTGTAACGTGATACGCTAATGTCGCGGATAATGTGTGCTTTTGATGTTTTAATAACCTGTCCCACTGATGCGCCATGGGGCTGGATCGAAATGCACTCGCGATGCGCGTTTGTTTTGCTTCTTGGGATTGTCTGATCTGTATTATACTAGTATTTTACTTTAGCCGACCTCATTTTGATTCTTTTCAATTGCAATACAATGACACCACATTTTACATTGTTAAATATTATCCTATCCTACTAATATTATAAATGCGAAAATTTGCATGTTTGTTTATTTGTTACTCTTTCACGCAAAAACTGCTGAACCGATTTCATGAAATTTGGCACACACAGAGAGTAACTCTGATTAACACATAGTTTTTATCCCAAAAAAATGTTTCTAGGGGATGTCATGGGATGATTTTCTATTTTCCACGGGATCGATATTTACGGGGGTGAAACCGCGGCACGCAGCTAGTTTAATAAATAAATATACGTTTGTTTTGCAAAGGTCCATTCAGATAGTACAATTACAATCAATGATCAATCAATGTAGACATTGCAAAATTGGCCTTAAACTCGGCATTTACAACCTGAAGATTTTGTTTGTTGTTGGGTCGTACGAACCAATCTCAAGTCCTATTTGAACTATTCTTTCAATGGTTGATTGCCCATTTATGGAGGGCTATGACTATATGAAACCGCAAAACCGCAGATATTTTAACATATAAATAGACATGAGCGTAGATAAAGCGAAAGAGATGTCTCAGTACGTGCTGATCCTTGTACTACACTGACGCGGGATTTTGGGACCTGGCAAGAATGCGAAGAATGCTCTCTAGCCCCGCACTCCCACAGATGTCGCCCTAGTATGACGACATCGGGGTGGTGCGGGGTAGAAGAGCGGGGCATGGAATTTTTTCCAGGTCCCAACTTACCGCGTCCGTGTAGTACATATAAATAATAAGTTATAACTTGTAACTATTTGTTATTCTTTCTTTTTTTTTATTTTAGATAACTCGTTAAGATTTTCCTTTTGATTGTGTATTTTTTCTTTTCTTTTACTATGGTTTTTTGATTAATGCTATATTTTTTTGTTGTTTTTTATTGTACATATACTGCAACATGTCTTAAGCAAATAAAGAGTTATTATTATAACATTGTTCTCCTTGTTGCAGACCTCGCAGTGCTCCACGAATGTGGTCGCGCGGCTCCCGGGGCCGGCGGACCTTGAGCTCGCGTGTATTATGTGATAGAGTGCCCGGCGCGTAGTCAACTGCCATGGCCGGGGACATGTGCCCGCTCTGGTGCGCGCTGCAGACGGCGCTGCTCATGCTCACGCTGGCTGTGTACTCCTCATACGGTGAGTGATCGCGCTTATCACGTTGATTGATCACGTGATATCATGTGATGCGGCCTGTTAACAAGTGGCTGTAAGCACATGATATAATGTGATTAGTCTGAAAAATAATCATAAAATTAAAAGCTGCAGTGAAACGGCGCTAGATGTATGCGTTGGCCACTGAGTGGGCGTGGCCTTGTCTCATATGTTATCACGTTATATTTAACTAAATAGAAGAAAAAACTACCGTGGTCACCCGCTGAAATTCCTGAATTTCAGCCTGGCAATGAAGGAAACAGAGAGATGGCGTAGAGGATAGTGACAATTGAAATTTAACTTTAAATAGGTGGGGTTAGAATTGTAATTCGTAGGACAGAATATAACACATGTCTAGATCCGCATGGTGTGATGCGACTTATTGCTCACGCATTAAGAGCGTCATTGGCTTGCCTGTGACGAGTCGCGGGCGCGGCGCAGCAGGCCTGAAGCTGCTATTCGCCATCACTCCTTTGGTTGGAGTTGACCGAGTCTTGTTGATTAGGAACCGGAATTTTCCCGCGTAAGTCCCGATTTCGATAAAATTTCGTTACGTAATACTTGACGCTCCCTTACCCTACAACCTCTATTTTCCAGGGATAATTCTAAACAAATACATAGCTAATTATTATAAAGTATATTTTACCTTGTTACTATTGTGGTTATTGGCCCGGACAAACTGAAAGACATACATACGTAGCGCCTGGGTTATGCCGGACTTCTTACCGGCTAAACCTCCAATGTATTTTCACCTCGCACCGCACGGCGAGAACACGGGCACGCTTTCGCACTCATCCGCGTACCCGCCGCTGCCTGGCCGTTCTCGCCGGTGCTTGGCCGCTCCCGCAGCCTCCTTCCACATGGAGCAAAGAGCTCCCCTCCAACAGCAAGGCGCTCCATAAAACACAAAGGCACGCCTTACCTCTAAGGCCCCGAGACCAACCCCGAGAGCTCCACCCAGGGGCCAACCGTTAAACTGCCGCAGAGGATAGGGAGGACGGCAAGTACGCATCTCCTCTTCCTCTGCGGCCAACGCTTCGGACACCGCCCGATGCGTTGGCCCGTTCGGTCACGGGAGACAGGGTACACGGCAACGACCAACCTAGACACTTCCTCCACGAACGCATCCAGACCAAGCCCATGGCCAAGCCCGCTTGGAGCGTGCCCTCCTGGGATCCCTCCTGGCTCCTGTTGGTCCAAGTCACGGCTACTAAGCCCCCTCACCACGACACGGTGGAGATCCGTCGAGGGGGAGACATACACACCTACGTATTAAACATATTTACAATTACTCAACAGTCAAAATTATAAACTGACTCAAATGATCCCTTTTCGGCGCTGAAGTTTCAGAATTTCAGCTTCATAAGCCAAGTTGTGTGGCCCCGAGGTATTCTGAGTAATTAGTGTAGAAAAGCGAAATGTGATCGCAAGTTTTGAGATTTGTTGCCGTTCACAGGTGAAGGGGAGGGGTAACGAGGTGTGACACTGTGTGACAGCAGGGGAGGGGGTTCGTGACGCCAAGTGTCAAAATCTTTTACCATCAAAATGCGAGTCTGCATTAATATACATTAGGTTAATTAGTTTTCGTCTCGAAACTTTTTATAAAAGTTTGATTGACTTTATTATGGAACTAGTTGTACGTGCTCGGCGTCATGTTAATGTTATCTCTTCTGCAGTAATTTACTGTTGTTTTTTTTAACCCGACTGCATATAAATGAGGGTAATATTTTTAGGTAATGTTTTCCTATATTATGTGTGTGGATTCTAGGTTTCTTGCTACTGCTTGAACTATATGACATGTTGTGAGATAGGTTCTTGAATGGTGACATTAGGTACTTTGAAATATATTTAAACAGTAGAGTTTTAGGGTGTTTTTAAAATCTTATAGATGTGTCCAAAATACAAGGTGTATTTGACGATTGCTTGTTTATTTGACACTCGTCTCGTCTCGAGCACTCTCGAGTATCAAGACGTGTAACGCTATGACTGCTAAGACATAGCTTACGGCTTAGAGAAAAACTTACGATAAACAGGGAATCATGAAAAAATGAAACGTCAAACGACTTTCTTGTCATTTGACAAGTCTGTCGAGTGACAAGAATGTCGTTTAACGTTCAGCGTGAATATTGTTGTCAATCTCAATTTAAATTGTTGATACAAACGTTTGAAACGAAATTGCTTGGAACGTTATTGTTCACAATAAATGTAACTGCGCCTATAGCCTTCGTGCGAGTGCAGGCAATAGGCTGGCAAATTTATCGCAACCTTAAGAGTTGGACGACGGCGTATGAAATACGGACAAACCGCGTGCAAGTACATTTGCATATATTGGATATTTCTGATGGAATAAATTGAGGATATTCTCCCAAAGGCAAGCTGACAGTTACTGGCTGTACAAACAATCCCATAGGAACATTTTATCGGGATAAAAACTATCCTATATGTTAATCCAAGTTACCCTCTATGTGTGTGTCAAATTTCATAAATTTTGGTTCAGCAGTTTTTGCGTGAAGGAGTAACAAACATTCAAACTTTCGCATGAATAATATTAATAGGATAGGCTACTTATTTATTACCTACTTGCTAGGTTACTAGCTTGCTACCTTAAAGTACAAGTTACAGCCTTCTTATTTAGTTGGTTTGTCAGTGTAGAGGCACGGTCGCTTACGTCTATTTAACAGCTCTCACTTCAGAATAATTTTCGATCTTATGGAGTCCAGTCGCGTGTCCGAGCTGACACACAACTTTGTATCATTCAGATATAATTACTATAATATCCGTTAAAGTTTTATTCTAAAGAGTTATATTCGCGAAAACCTAAGACCAGCATTTAGATAGAATTTCAATAGAAGACACAGCATTTATACAACAGGACCAAACTTGTTATGTAGCAGGTCAAAAATGTGAGCACAGATTAATAAATCGTGGGGCCTGTGAGCGTACGTGTCGAGTAATAAAATAAATTGGGCATCTCCTAATATTGCGTGGTGAAACGTACTTCGGCGGCGTACATTAGAGCGCGCTTACACTGTCCGACAGGATATCGTGTGACGTACGACGTGTGAGGAGTCAACATGCAATATTAAATCATCAACGCATTCTAGTAGGTTTGTAGATTTTACGCATTCCACGAACTCAAAGTCTGTTGCCACTAGATGTGTAGAAAGAGACCATACCAGTAATCGGTCATGCTTTAAATTTTAAAATGAAGATTTTATTTCGTCGACTATATTCGATATAATATGTTAATTGGAAACAATATATTGGACTGATGTATCTACCTAACGTAATATGACCTACAGTACTTAGACTACCTTAGGTTTTATTGGAGTGACATTCCCGTAAACCTAAGAAATTATCATAATGTACAGCTCAGCACGTATATTATGTAGTTTTATGGCAAGTTACTCAGTCGCCGACGATAAAACACTGTTCGAATGTTTTGCAATTGTCTCTGGTCACGCTATCTGCAACTTTCAAAGCGTTTTAACTTGTACGTCTGTCATAAATTCCGTCCGCTATGTCGCATAGAAGCCTTTTTTTTTTTTTTTTTTGTTATATTGTGAATGGGGGCAAACGAGCAGTCGGAGGCATTTTCGTGCCTATCGACGCCCATAGACATCCGCATAGAGTATACAGATACGTTGCCCTCCGTCCTCCTCCCACCTTCGTAGGCTACTTACCACACGAAACGCGAAAGCATAGCTGACACTGCGGGTTTCATGTAAGTGAGGGGTGCCTCTCGTGCAGGCGTGCCACTACCTGATTTATAATTTGTCGTGCCCGCGTCGTGTGGTGTGACCGCGCCGTCCCGTGTGATTATGGGTAATTTATTTTAGATTACAGTGTTGCTGTGCTTTGTGATAAAAAGTGATGTTAATAAGTGGGACTTTTAATGACTGTCTCGCTCATGGACTTTTTATTATTCGTGTATTGGGAACTGGTCGGTTTTGATTTGGATGTGTGCTTGTTTTTTATGTTAAACCTCTTTAAGCCCTTGACTTCGACGAGAGTGTCACGAAAAGTGAAATCGGGCGAGGCGAACGGCAGTTGAGAGGGAGATATGTTAGTGAAAACAGAAAGAGAGTTACGTTTCTGATATTACTGTAGGAACAAGAAAGAGCAGTGCGCGCCCATATTTCTTCTCTCTCATATCCAGTTATGTTTGATGTATGAAGTTTTACTTCGGTCGTGTGGTCGAAGCACTCACATTTTTTTGTGCGCGTGTCGTTAGACGCTACGGAGATGCAGCCGAATCGGGCTGGCACGGAGATGTTCCTATAGTATATACCGAGCTAAGATGTCACGGTTTGTGCGGTTTGCGGTCGCAGCATTGAAGAATACCCATAATAGCAAAGAATAACCCATATATTGTAAATGAGGGCAAGATATCTAAAATGCCACAAGAATACCACATAATATAAATCCTACTAATATTAGAAATGCGAAAGTTTGGTTGTTTGTTACTCCTTCATCCAAAAACTGCTGAACCGATGTTTATGAAATATAGTACACACATAGAGAGGGGCTTGGATTAACACATAGCAAAGTTTTTATCACGAAAAAATGTTCCTATGGGATGCCATGGGATGATGACCAAAATCGAGGAGACCAAGATCAATAAGGCTTTTTTTACTTGAAGACATGTAAAGTGACATCTCTCGTGACCTTCCTGGTCATTCAAAAATAATGAAATTTTAGTAACACAGAAAAACATATTAAAAAATTATTACATTATTTATATTTTATATCTAATAAGTGCCCGCAAATGTAAGTTTGTTATAACGTTTGTAAGTTGTCACACGCGTACCTCCCGTGATACGGAACCCCTGTGTCTGAATCGGGACCACAATTGACCGGTTTTATCAAAGCTGCCGCTGATAGTTGGCTATCTTATCAAACCAATCACCTATAATTAAAAATGTCGTTACAAAAAGTTATCTTACAAACATTTAACATTTCTTTTAAGAGGTAGTCCCACGCAGCAAATGCAGCCGATTTGGGCACGCCCGAGGAGGTACCTCTCGATTATACAATGTGACAGCTATGCTATGTACGCAGGCAGCGTGGCCTGTGTAGAGAGGATCAGAAAGGAGGGCAATGCATCTGTACCTACAGCCTTAATGTACATTACTATGGGCGTCGCTAGTCATAAAAATGTCTACGACTGCTCGTTTGTCCTCTTATATTATAAAAAAAAATATGTTACAAAATACAAGTGGTTGGTATAATACTCGCGCCGCCTCGTCTCCACTTCGTTATCGTGTTAACAGCCGCCGTCCGTCCGTCCGTCAGGCGCGCCTGTAATGGCTTTTAGATGAGGCCGGAGAATACCTAAACACTTTGCGGTCACCCGCTTGTTGGTATTGACTATTTGTATGCAGATTACATACATGCTGTTGCTCTTACTTTATGTCTAGCAATGATCTCATTGCTAGACAGAAATTATAAGCAACAGCATGTGCTAGACAGAAATTATAAGCAACAGCATCTGCTAGACAGAAATTATAAGCAACAGCATGTGCTAGACAGAAATTATAAGCAACAGCATGTGCTAGGCATAAGTTAAAAACAACAGCATGATCATGATGATGAGTATTTTTATTGAGTTAGGTGCAATATAGAGGTATAACCTAACAAAACTAGATGCAATATAACATCCTAGACGTGCCTTAGACAAAATGATAAAATCTTAAATAATTGATCTCATAGTGTTGTATTAAGTAATGAACGTATATTTTTAATTAGTATTTCACAAAGAAATTATGTGTGTTAAATTGAAATGCCATATAAACCATATGTTAATGTGTTTGTACGCCATAAGATGGTAGATGAGATGCGCGATTTGCGATGGTATGTTTTTTGTTCGCTGGCTTGAGCTTTGGCGAATACTGGCAGACTGGCCGGTGAAATAAAAAAACAAAACATTAATACAAAACGTAAAAAGATACATGCCTACTTAATATCACTTTATTTTTTCCCTACCAAGTTGTAAACAATTAAACTTTAAATGAAGACTGTTGTAGTTAAAAATAAACATACGCTTAAAAAAGAAACTATTCTAACAAACTGAACTAAAAAAACCGGCCAAGTGCGAGTCGGACTCGCGCACGAAGGGTTCCGTACCATTATCTACGCAAACCGGAGCTTATCTTTTGTATGGGAACAAAAAAATCACGTTTATTGTATGGGCGCACCGTTAAATATTCATATTATTTAATTTTTTAGTATTTGTTGTTATAGCGGCAACAGAAATACACTATATCTGTGAAAATTTAAACTGTCTAACTATCATAGTTCATGAGATACAGCCTGGTGACAGACGGACGGACGGACATCGGAGCCTTAGTAATAGGGTCCCGTTTTTACCCTTTGGGTACGGAACCCTAAAAACAATACCACTCTATTGCCCATATCTATAAAATGATTCAAATGTTTTTTTGAGTAGAAATTTATTTAAATTTTGAATGAACAGCGACATTTTATAACATTAAAACACTGGCCACTTAATTTTATATTTGTCTACTTTATGGTTATTGCGAGAGGCAAGTTTATGGGTTAACTGCCGCTATAAAGTAAGTAATTATAGGCCGTGGTCGATGGTAACTCCCCCCGATTGACAGTTTATTGTCCTTCACATAACTCGAGTCTGTAGCTGTCTCCTGGAGTAGCCGAGGTAGACCGGTTCGAGAATAGTATAATAATTTGTGGACGTAAAACACCAGTCTAGCCATGCTAAGTATAGGTAAGGACTTGTATAGGTCATTACAACGGAAACATATTTAATATTTTTTGTAAACAGATTTTTTATATTTATTTTAGAATTGTTTTATAGATATTTATGTACTGTAAACGGGACTTAATCGCGTTATAAAATCGAAGTATTTACCTTATACTGTACTATAGAATTACCTAGGAAGCCCACAGAAGCTTACCTCAAGTGCGGTAGTTTTTATGAGAATTTTTTTTCGGACCTGAACTGCTGTGGAAGGCAAGAGAAGCCTTAAACAGATTCATTGGATTGCTTTGAGTGCTCGTCGGTGGCGGGGCTAGATTTAGGGGTCGCAAGGGTGACCGCCCCCTACATTAATTCTCGAGAATAATGTGTAGATATAATATATGTCCTGGGGCGCTCTATGGGGCATCTCATCCAGCAGCATGTGCTTTCTAGCTGCTGCTGATGATGATGAAGGAAAGAGTAACGACATTACTGAGCCAAACAGCGCGGCGGCCAAAAGAATACAGTTTAAGGAGTCGTTCTAACATTCATACAACAATATTAATTAAAGTGATTTACGTCGATAGATATTAATATGTTTGTAAATGTTATGTGTAAAATATGTATAGTCGATAGTAAATGTCTAAGTTGTGTATCTGCTTCGTGGGTTCACTAAGTGGCCCCAATGGAAGACCAGTGCTGGTGAATATCAGCAAATACTGATTTGGGACCAATTTGTGAAAATTAAACATAATTAGGTAGTAAGCAAAATGTATATTCATATTTCACAAATAAACTATTCTTTCTTTCTTTCTTTAAAATCTTTCTTGTTGATGAACATGTTAGCGGTGAAATTATTTAATTAAATATAACTTATAATAATACATTTTTTTGTAGTTTTTAATTCACAAAAGATGCTCGGATTGGACGAGATTTGAACCCATGACCCCAGACATTATAAGACTAACAAGTATTCCAAATTTCCCTAGAGTGTTTGAATATTCTATTAGAAATGTATTACGTTAGTAAAAACATAGCACATAGCATCGTGATAACTATCTTAACTAAGAATCTCTATAGCTAAATGCCACGACTTACTGCACAAGTGTGTGCACGACGCAAGTGCACTCTTCACTCCCGAAGTCTCCTACTCCGATAAGAGTGTAGAGAAATCTGGCACAGTTACAAGTAGAACAATCACATATTTCGGACCGACGCGGGACTCGAACACGTGACCTCAAAATCTACGGTTGAACCGACTCACCACTAGACGACGAAACATCATAACCAATACGGGACATTACGCTATCACCAACCTTCACTAAAATTGACGACCACAATACAAGTATTCAATACACTTAAGTG
>LUGF01010174.1:101402-119658 GCA_001625245.1 Calycopis cecrops
ACCTCTCCTGTGCTTATCTTTGTTACAAATATTGTATCAGATAGCTAAATAGTTGGTGATACAGCAACACCGAATTAAGTAAGAGGTAGTGCCACACTACATGCATGTAGCTGTATTGGGCGGGCACGGCCGAGGAGATTACACGAAACCGGCGTTAGAGTGATAGCTGTGCTGACGCGTTTCGTACGGTGTGTAAGTAGCCGGTGGCCCGTGGAGGTGTGAGGAGAAGGAGGGCAGCGCATCCGTAAAGCCTCTATGCGGATGTCTATGGACGTTGTAGTCGTTAAAATGGCTCCGACTGCTCGTTTGCCCCCCTTATCTATACATATAATAAATCTGTAGAAGGGTAAATTCTGTACATTGAAAATATGTATTGAAAAAATAAATAGCGATATCGATCCAGTAACACCCCCTGGTGTTACTGGATCGATACCAAACCCAAATATGCGATTAAAAAAATTTTTGTCTGTCTGCTGTCTGTCTGTATGTTCAGGCATCAACTCAAATTTCGATTAAACTTGGTATAATTGTACCTTATTATCCTGGGCATAAAATGGGATACTTTTTATCCTGGAAAAATACGTTGAAAAAAAATAAATCCATCCACGCGAAGACCGACATCCGCGCGGACAGAGTCGCGGGCGGAAGCTAGTACCGTAATAAAACACATCCTCACGTTAGTCCCCTAACGAGGTAGGCAGAGGGCAAACAATCCTTAGACTACTTGACACCTTGGAGAGCACACGATCAATCTGATCATGAACGGTGCAGCAGTGTTGGTCATGTTGCACTGCAGGCCAGTTGGACTTGATCGGTGAAGTGCAGGTACTATCGGTCGGCCATTTAAGTTAATTTTGAAGTATGGTCTGATCCTTACAGAGATGCATGCAGTCGAATTGGGCCGGCACGACCGGGGAGGTACCTTTCGCTTACACGAGACTGGCGTAAAGTGACAGCTGTGCTGTCGCGTTTCGTGCGGTGTGTAAGTAGCCGGTGGTCCATGGAGGTGGGAGGAGAAAGGAGGGCAGCGCATCTGTATAGCCTCTATGCGGATGTTTGTGGGCGTCGTCGGTAGTCATGAAAATGGCTCCGGCTGCTCGTTTGCCCTCCTATATCATAAAAAAAAAAAGATTATCTTAATGTACAAATGCGTATGCGACGGCAATATACTGCGATAAAGTCGCGCCACCATCACTTTATTTCGTCAACCTGTTGGTAGCTGGCTGGTCTTTATGTTATACTCATTACTCAGGCCTTGTGACCCGTTTTCTTGCAAGCACGACACATCGGTCAACATCGTATTACCTGTAGGCCAAGATGAACATTCTCCTATCTGCGGGCGTGTCCCTCTGAGAGATACTCAACAGACGACACACAAATAGTCAAAGAGATATTTTCCTTTGAAGCTGGGCTTTTCCGCGGCACAGTGCGATTATAAAAATATTTTTCTTCTATTAACAGGTATAATTCAATCTTATTAAATTCAAGTCCATGTAATAAGCCTTGTATATTTTTTTTTTGACATTTAAACATTTTAATTTTCTTAGCAATCTGCAATAGTTAAAATATATTTCCCCCAGGCGCTTACAGCGAGACAGCGAAAAACCTTATCGTATTCACTTACTTTTATTCCAGAAAAATAAATTACTTTTATTCTAAAGAATAAATGAATAGAAATAAAGGAGATTCTGGAATAAAAAACTTGTTATCGATAACAGTTTGCCGGATAGAAAGGATATTATTTAACAAACATGGAATAAAAAATTCAAAAGGGACGAAATATTCAAACTCGATCGCATTCCCAGCTACGCCAATTTCGCTCGGTTTCGTTTTATTTTTTTATATATTTTTTTAATTTAATGTATGCAAAGATATACATTTGTATACAGAATTAATTTTTAGAGATTGGATGTGAAGTAGAAGCTACTCGGTTATAGGTGAAATCTTTTCTTATTTTATTTATTTTCTTGTATTGTTAGATGATATATGCAGATATGTGGTTGGGTGAAGTACGACATGGTCATTTATACTACTCTAATAAGGCGAAGGTGCTTTCCAAGTCGTGCGATACTAAGTCGTCTGCAAAGCCGCAATGATGGAATCTGACATGCACCCATTTGGAAAATAAAAGTTCTTGATAATTTTGATTTTGTTTTTAAACACAAGTTGTAAATGCTGCGAGTTAGCGACTTCAATTTCTTTTCCATTTTACAAATTATATTATAAATTCCAATACTCCAAGTACAAAATGCAACTCTGGTGAGTTATAGAAATTACTTCTTACTTACTATCCGGTACGTATCGTTTCATCTGCGCGAAAAAAGAGGGCGGATCTGTCCCCCTACCGTCTCCCTAGAGGCAAACTAAGATCAAATAGTCTTCGTTAGTTCGACGAACTATACTGGACATTGCAATAATATTGCCACCAAAAGTACTTAAAACTGGAGTAGAGAATTCACGTTGTGTATCACTACAACTACATATCTTTACGTCAGTACCCTATTGCGGTAGACAGAAGAAGCCGGCCGGACAGTCCCCAAGAAGTCTGACCTTTTCAGCTAGGCTCGAGGCTGCGAGGCTGTTGCTGGAGGGATCATGTTGCCTGCAGATCTGAGACCCTCGAATTATAGCGGCTGAAGGTAGGGGTTTAGTCGGTATTGAACTAAATGTCGCGTCCGACAGGTCCAGGAGCCACCCGGACTCCTAGACAAGAGTCTTACATATATCTTCATCTACATTCATTATTAAATTATTAATTAAAGATTTAGATTTAAGATTCAATTATTAAATTAGATTTTTTACACTTTCAATAACAAGTCACAGCAGCTTGTGACCGAGATCTGTGGCGTTCTCTAGGGAAGGCCTACATCCAGCCGTTCCCATGTTCTGGTCGCTGATGATGATGAAGTATACAGCACTCGTGTCCTTTCGCTAATCGACTAAACATCGTTATGATGTTGTCGCAGGCGTCCGCCCACGCGAGTGCCCTTGTCAAGGACGACATTGAACATCTTTTGCTCATTTTTACGTCTGCCCGGCGACCGATGAACTCTATAATTATGGATAACTTGACGTAACTAAATAGCTATTCTTAATCTAGGTTTGGCTAGGGAGGAGGAGAGAGGGAGGCAACGCATCTGTATAACCTCTATGCGGATGTCTATGGGCGTCGGTAGTCATGAAAATGGCTCTGATTACTTCTTCTTATACTATAAAAAGACTACTTTTTAAAATATGGGCACAAGTACACGGAGCCCCTTCACGACTATCGTCCACAGATATCCGCATAGTTGCACTTCCTCCTTCCCCTCCAATGGACCAACGGAAACTCACAAGTCTCATGAACCGCGTTAGCCTCTCCCTTCTAATTAGTGTGCGATGCATAGCACACCTTTTCTATTGGTGATTTATATGTTTTAGATGAAAGCAAAATAAATTTTATATTGACTGTAATGAAATGTAGGTACTTTAGCATAAGGTAACCCTACTAAGTTATTTTAATTACATATGACTAATTACAAATTCTGCATTCAACAGAAAGCTTATTAAATGTTATAAAATATTAGTTGGGACTTTTGTGTATTAACACATTTACAAAAGGTTTTCAAAACTAGCAACAAACACGGGCGACAAGCGGAGTTAGTTACCAGTTTTAATTGCCTTCGGTTAGTTTTAACCGGATCAAGCCGGTTCGAGTTTCCCAAAGACAGCGGGATGTGAATGGTGAAGTTGTGCGCGCTCGTCGTTACACGTACCTTGTTATGTCCCATTGTTGTTCATATTTTATTGTCACATGTGTGTTAATTAAACCTTACTTTATAATATGTAGATGTGAACGAAGCTGGTTGCCTATGTGGGAGTAGGATTGAGGGCGACGCATGGTACCTACAACCTATGGTAGCCTGGTAGTTGGTAGTCACGAAAATTACCCAGGCTGCTCGTTATACTATTGAAAAAATCGCAGAAATCCAAGTGGCAAGAAAGAGGTCTAGCTGTTGAGTTGATGTCCTTTTAGATAAGAATAAGTTCCTGAAGATCCCTAAGTCGCATCGATCTGGAAATTTTGAGGGCGGCAGATAACTTACTTATCAGCTACAATCTGACAACTGTGTAAAGGCCTTTCCCTTCTTTATCCACTGATTGTGTGGATGTCTAAGGACGTAGTGTCAAAGCGTCAAAGTTATTCCATTGATCTTTATAATTCTTTATTTAGTATGACATATAAACTGATAGATTACTGAGTATAAAAGAATATAAATCTTACATTAGTAGATTTAAACATAGAAACTTACATAAAAAAGAGGATAGTCAGACTAGATAGGATAGGATAGATGGATAGACATATAAACTTACATTGGTAGATGTAATTGTTGCCGTTCAAAAAGTAATTTTTATAATTCTATTTTGGATAAAAACTAATTTAATTGAAAATCAATTCATATTAACAGGCATGTTGTATGTAGCGGTCGTAGCATGAAGCCACAAAGCCTGGCTCGTTAATCTAGGCATTAGATTGGACTAGACCACGCGCTGATTGATTTTATATTATAATCACCGGGAGCCTGTGGCTTTTAGGTAAAATTCAGGTCGTTTAATTTTGCGGTACTCGTTGTATTAGCTTGTAATACTTGTATATCATTTTATGGAAAGTTTGAAGCTTTTGTATTTTACTACTTGTTGTGCCCTGCGGTTTCACTTGCCTAAGTTTCGTGAATCGGAATTTAATTAAATATTATTATGGATATTTATACCGACTTTTATACTACCTGTTCTTACCTACTGAATTCCCATCGAATATAAACAGAATATTTCATGATAATCAACCACAAACAAATTGTCTCTAGATTTATACATATACTAGCTGTGCCCCGCGGTTTCACCCGCGTAACTTTCGATTCCGTAGAAAATAGAATGACATATGGCATCACATAGGAACATTTTTTCGGGATACAATTTATCATAAGTGTTAATCCAAGTTATTCTCTATGTGTGTGCCAAATTTGATGAAAATTGGTTTAGCAGTTTTTGCGTGAAAGAGTAACAAACAAACATACAAACTTTTGCATTTATAATGTTAGTAGGATATGATAAGATACAAAACGACTTGGAGACAGCCAATTTATATTTTTTTTACCAATAGAACAGTGGGTACAAACGTTTATTTATATTTGAACTGCCTAACGGGGTAAGAAGAGGTACGGCGTGCCACATATCGCGGTCCTTACACACCTTGCTTCCTCCATATTGATAACTTGTGAACGTTTAACCTTAGGGTCAATTCACACCCAAAGCGCGGCGAAGGGTAGCGAAGCGGAGCGCAGTTTTTGTGTCATATGAACTTTATAATAATTACAATAATACTTATTATCGCATGAGAAACTCGAACGAGATGCGCGGATTCCAGCGAATGCTCGAGCAGTCGCTGGAATCCGCGCGGAAGTCGCGAGAATTCGATAATAAGTAATGAAAATAAAGTTTAAATTCATATGACACTGAAAGTGCGCTCCGCTTCGCTGCCCTTCGCCGCGCTTTTGGTGTGAATTGACTCTTAGGGAACTGGCGTAGAGATATGTCGTTGTTGTTGATCTTACTTATACTCGTTAAGCAACACACGTACTTACATAAGAAGTAATAAAGTACGTATGTAGCTGCTAAGTATAAAGCAATGTATATTGCGAAACTCTCTTGGACTCTCGCATGTTCGACAGTAATTTGATCTGGCCTGTTCCGAACTGAATTTTGAGCCGATCGATTGGAGTATAGGAGCGCGGGTTATTGGCGTCGATATCTGCAGCTGCCGTGTGATAGCAACTGGCACTCCGTAGGGGACCGCAGTGGTTCGGACGCGAATGTATTCAACACATCTACGTTTCATCGATTAGATTGACTGACTTGTAGCCGTCGAATGTGACTTGACAGATTGTAAGCGTGCTCAGATGAAATCTGCGTGCTAAGAAAAAAGATGCAGAAAATTGCTATTTAATGTGTTTAGTGTCCAATATAGTTATTATTATTATTGTTTTTAGATCAATTTGTGAGCACAATAATTGTTCGGATTAATACCTGCAGCTGAATTCCATTATAGGACTTCGCGCCGAAATTCCAAATTCCACCGTCACCACCTAGATCCCCCGAAGGCTACTACTGTGCGCTATAAGCTCAATTTTATCCCACGCACCATTTTGATATGGAATCAGCTGCCCCCCCCTCAGTATTTCCGGACAGATACGACTCCGATAAGGAACCTTGAAGAAAAGAGCTTATTTTTCCTTAAAGGTCGGCAACGCATCTGTTAGACCTCTGGTGTTACGAATGTCTGTGGGCGTTGGTGTACACTTTACATCAGGTGACCTAACTGCTCGTTTGCCTCCTATGCTATAAAAAAAAACAATAAAGTATATATTTTCTTCTTCTTCTTCTGCTAATATGCATTGTAGCTGAATTAGGCAGGTACGACCGGACAACTGGCTTACACAGTAACGCTTTAAGTTACAGCCATGCTGTCACATCTGCATATCAACTATACGGATGTTTATGGACGTCTATAGTCATCTAACCACTATGACTGCTCGTTTGCCCCCTTATTTTAAAAAGATCAGATTAAATGATTAGAAAATGGCATCAAAACTAATTAGGTCCTTATGGTATTAATGTAGGTACCCAAATATACGTGAAATATGAAAGGAACCGCCCCGTGGCCCCCGAAACTTGTTTCATTCGCGTTCACATAAATCACGGTGTTGATAACGGGGTGCGGCCATTTACTGAAGTTGTATGTGGATACAGCTACATGATGCTGTTTATAATAAGTTGGAAACTTGCGATGCAGTATAGTACATTGAAAGTGGTTTAGGCAAGTTTTAACGTATGACGAGTCTTTCTCTCTCTGTAAGCGATAGGCAAGAGGTAGTGCTACGCTGCATGCGCGTTTGAGACCGAATTGTACCGGAAAGATTGGGGAGGTATCGCGCTACGCGATGTCGGCGTAAAAAGACAGCTGTGCTGTCGCGTTTTGTGCGGCGTGTAAGGGCAGGGCCCGTGGAGGTGGCAGGAGGAAAGAGGTCAACCACATTAGTGCCTATAGCATGGGTAGTAATGAAAAAGGCTCGGACTGCTCATTTGTCCTTTATAATTTAAAAAAATATAAGTGATACTATAAAATTGCGTCCGTAAATAACGGGAAACTATTCCAGTCGATGCTTGTATCGCGGTGGAAAGAGAATAAGTCTGTCGTAATAATGACGGACGGATGAAAAGCCACGGGCTGCCCTGAGCCGGAGCGAGATTACTGCCTCGATGGGTGCGCGGGCAGGCTGGCTCAATTACACCGGTTGATGGAGAACATACCTTTTAACTCATCTAGAATATGTCGCTGCTTTGGAAGAATACTGGTGTAACTCAAAATGAGTGAATTTTCCAGTTCAGTTTGAAGTTATTTTTTTGAAAGTTTTAAGTACTACAATAATTAGTGTGTACTACCATTGTGTGTATACTACACAATAGATAAAAAATTATAGTACTTCAAGCTTTCAAAAAATACTTCAAACTGCTGTAGGTACTGAAAAATTCTGGAACTCAATTTGAGTTACAACAGTATTCTTCCAAAGCAGCGATGTGACGTGTGCATTGCGTAATGGAGCGGGGTAGTACCGCTCTTATTCCATGAAATGACTGACGCGCTGTGAGGTGAGGCGTGTGGGATGAAGTAGATTTAACAGTCTGCAGAACGTATATGTTTAATGAGTTGTTGTTCTAAGTTCTTCGTTTCGTTTGTTTTTCTGCTAGTTTGCTTTTATATGTCTTGTATCGACACGTCGAAAGATATTGAAGTGTTTTTCGACTTGTCTCGAGACACAGCTCATATTCCATATTGGATATGTCGTGAGACATTGCCCCTTGGTGAATACAAAGATTTATGCCATCATCATCATCAGCAGCCAGAAGGTGTTCACTGCTGGGCAAAGGCCGTGATGATGATTTCGTGATGAAGACCGGTTATCCAAAGGGAACTGGCCAGTCGCTGGGGTATCCTGTTGCTGATAGATTCAGGATACCCCTCGCCACAGTGGCCGAGGGCTTTCGCAGGTTTTTTAGTCGGTAGGAGCACCGAGTCCGACACACCCTTCCGGCTCACCCGGGGCTGGTTGGAAGGTGCATAAATGCATTTTACCTGCGTCACAAAAAAAAGGCCCTTTGTATACTATAGAGAAAGCAGGAGTAAGGACTTAAATCGCAGACTGATTACTGAATTGTAATCATGTAGCAGCGTTGATGGTGAACCACTTAGATCCAGGTAACGACTGGAGCAATCACGAGGAAACCACAACTTTTATTTCGGCCGAATGTAATTTGATGTCTTGATCGCCGCTACAAATGACCATACTTCAATAACGACTCATAATGACTGGACAAACCAAAACATTTAGTAAAGCGGGCTTCACAGGTCACCATTACAGCGTCAACTCGCTAATCGAAACTTAATTCCTAACTACAGCACAAATGCTTTTATCAATACCTTTTAACCCAAAGTTAAACCGACGTTTGTTATTTGACACAAGTTCATAATAGCATTGGATTTGTATATAATATTTTAACAATAATTCATAAGACTGAAGATACCGAAACATACTTTGCTAAAAGCAAAAGTGGCTTAACTAAAAATCAGGTAATTTTACAAAGAAAAAACCCCTAGGCATGTTAGAAAAATCCGCCTAAATCAGCGTGTCCCTTGTAAATATTCTGTTAAAAGCTAAAGTGATCTAACTAAAAATCAGGCAGCTTCATGTCAGATAAACCCGTGGAAATGTTATAAGAAAAATCCGCCTAAATCGGACGTGTCCAATGAAAATATTTGGCCCGCTGATTATAAACGAACTGGACCGGAGTTAGCATTTCATTACAAGTGTCCACAGAGGCGCTGACTCGGAAGGGAGGACAATGGGAAAAACTGAAGATGTCGAGGGGTTTTTAATTAAATGTAAATCCCTCTAGATGCGGCGTATTTACGTTGTGAAATAAAGATTTGCCACTCGCATTTCGGCTGTTCGCTAGTGTTGTGCCGCACCTCTATTACCTTTCGTTTTTTTTTTCTTTTTTTTTTGTTTACTGCGTAAATCTAGGAATGGTGATGTTTAGGTATCTAATAGTAGATTATGGTAAGTACCGTTAAGGTACGCTACTCTACTAGAACGCTATACTTTCGAAAAACAAAAATACTGACGGCTTAAAACATGTTTTTGTATCCAGAGTGTGTTGTGTTATCAAGACGATCTATCTATAGCTCATATGTAAAAATCGTAAGCCTATAACAGAAGAATAATATACAAAACTAGACACATACGATCGATAAAAATAAATTACCCTCATTTATGAGGCGGGGTAAAAAAAACCATCGCACTATCCTGTCACTGAACCTCTTTACGATTATTACGGCCAATGATAATCAAGATATTAACACAAAATATTGTAGTATCGCACCGTCCGCCACATCTGCCTAATTGCGCGTTTATACAACGAAGTGGGGCGGAGTGGGGCAGGTATTTCATTATGGCATGTTTTGACGGGAAATGACGGATTTATCAAATCGGGGGGTACATTAACATTAACATTTTAAAGCAGTCGCGAGTAATAAGCTATTTTTCTCGGGGCCGCTCGCGTTGAATGCAAATAAGAATGATTTTTAGATCGGCGGATAAACCCGGAGCCATTTTTCTGAAATCTCCGCATCTGGAATATATTATTGTACAGGGTGTTTCGCGGTCGGATGTCTTGTTTGTAACAAGAAGATAAACAGCCTGTACAATAATATATCTTATATAATATGCAATAATATATCTTGTTCTCTTTGTTTGTTAATGAGATTTTGTAGTGAGTTTATGTAGTTTTTGTACTTGATAGTGCTTTAGAAAGGACGTACTTAAATGTTGGTATGTCCTGCTCGTGTTGCTCTTAAAATGGATCCCAACACCATCCTCGGAGCTGGGGCCCAATGTGGAGTTCCGACTCCGTCCATGGAACATCTGCTCCCGTGGCCGCTGTGACCAAATACTTGCTCATTGGGTGATAATTTCGCGACCAATGATGCAACTACAGATGTGCCACAGTACTAGTGGATAAATTCCGGCTGATGCTGAACTCCTGACACGAAAAGAAGAATAGAATTCCAACTGAATAATGCCGCTAGTTTTTTTTCTCTCGGCATTGGCAATAAGCAGTTTAGCCAGCTCAGTTAGCAACTTATAGTGACAAGCTACTAAAGACATAAAGATCTACAATAATCCGACGGAGATTACGACGGCTCGCCGCAAAGTACTCGATCAGAAGCACTTTACGAATAATATTTACGATTTTAATAAGCACTAAGAGATTGGGGATTATTTTCATCCTAAAATGGACTTTATTGCGAACTCTCAAAATCCAAAAATGTATAAATGTATGATCGTAATGGCCGTACTCCAATGGCTTTCCCGCCCGCGATATTGTAACAATACCTATAATTATAAGCCGATGGTCACCCTCGCCGGTAAATAAGTTTGCCATTGAAGCGCCGTCGGGGACACCGCAGCCCTTGTTTCCCAGGATTATTCCAGTCCGTCCGTTAACCGATTGAAAAGTGTCAGTGTTGGGCGAAATGTCGATATCGATCGTACTTACAGTGTGCACTCGTATGTTCTTGACAGTCGATAATTATTTTGCATTACAAGAACATATCTAGTTAGACTTGATAGATATATTAGTTATATATAGTATAGTTATATTAGTTAGACTGACTTGTCATTATGGGAAAATATGTTATGTGGCCGAATTGTCAAGCCCTTACCCTACAAGACATTTAAAGCCGAGATACCGACTGCAGCATTATAAATTTTGATAAATTATAGCCGAAGACTAATAGCTATGTACATATAACAAAAAAAAGTTTCATCAAAATCCGTCCGCCGCACAACAGACAGAGAGACAAAATACTACAGTTTATTATACGTTTAGATTATTATACTTTTTAGAGATTATTAAGGAATAATCTCTAAATATATAATCCCTTAAGAATAATCTGCTTTATAGTCTTTAAAAATTGTAGTAATCCGTAATATTTTCCTTAGGGCCAACATAAGATTGAGCTTGAAAAAAATATGATTAGTAAGATTGTGTGAAGGAGTAACCGATCGAGTTTATGTTTTACGTCTCTCGCTCACCGTTCACTTCAGAATAGACTAGAGTTTTAAGGAGTTATTTCCAGTCGCGTGTTGAATCTGACACTCAGTTGTGCCTCATTTAGATATTGAACACTGGGTGTTTCAGATAGGTAATTTGCAATGGACACGTTTTTCGCTACGTAATTCGTTTCAATAGTAGTATTTAATAACGTATATTATGTCTTTGATATGTCTCTACTTGTGGATGTTTAAAGTGAAGTTATTTTAATAAACTGGCTCGAAATGTCTGTATGTAAGAAATAGTAAACTAGACATTTGTTGTGTTTGTTGTGTGACAAAGTTGTTGCGTATGAGCTCACGAAGGCTTCTGAGTTGGTACGACCAATTTTCGACAGATTTATTTTAGTGGGTGCCGTAGCAACTCGTGCAGGGTACAAGCTAGTATATAAAAAATAAATAAATCAGACTGTATTTACAATTTCAAAATGTGTTTTATATTGCGATTGCCACATTTTAGAGAAAATATTTTCATCGACAACGCTCAAGTGCGCGGCTCCTCTCTAGCACAGCCTAAGGCGGTACTGTGCAATACATGCACGCTACCTTACGCCCTTTGTTAGTGCGTCACGGGAACATGGCTAATTTGTTGTTGGGCTCAGGAGCAGTGGAACTTTAATATTGAGGTGGGATGCTGGGGCGAGGAGCGATACAGAGTATAATATGTTAGCAAAATGCTGAGTAAAACAACGATGGCGGTTTTTGTAATTGCCTTCCTATAGAAGACCAACATAAGGAATTATAAATTGCTTCTGTATGTCCACACACTGCGTAGCTGATTTTGTACATTGTACGTAAGTAAAATTAAAAAAAAACAGAAGTCCCTCCCGCTTTCTGTTAATGAAAAAGGAAAAACTTCATGGAAAAGAAAACATAATGCGAAAAAAGGGGAAACGGAAGTGAAAAAGAAAAATAAAAAATACAAAAATAACAAGTTTTTAAAACTGTGTTACTTATTCATATCTACTCAACATGGTGCTCTGCTTTGCCCGTCACACGTCAAGTAATTAGAAAATCTAAAGATTTCCTTGTTGTATATTATTTTTTTTAAATATATACTACACGGACGCGGTAAGTTGGGAAAAAAATCTATTCCCCGCTCTACCCCCGCACCACCCGGCCCCCGATGTCGCCACATAAGGGCGACATCGGGGGCAGTGCGGGGCTAGAGAGCATTCTTCGCATTCTTGCCAGGTCCCAACTTAGCGCGGTCGTGTAGTACATCTATTTTATATAAGTTTACATTTAGTAGTGCATTTTTACCTCTTTCCTGTACTCTACCTCTAATTGTTTTATTGATAACTAGCTGCGCCCCGCGGTTTCACCCGCGTAACTTTCGATCCCGTGGGTATATCGGGATGAAAAATAGATGTTGGCCGATTCTCAGACCTACTCAATATGCTCACAAAATTTCATGAGAATCGGTCAAGCCGTTTCGGAGGAGTATGGCAACGAAAACTGTGACACGCGAATTTTATATATTAGATGTTAAATCGTCACAACATAAATGATAACTAAAAGTGATATCACTGAGTGTTCTCCCTCCTTATGCTAAAAAATTACTACATACGTAAAGTATTAGGTGGGTTAGGTACTTTATATGCCAATTTAATTCTCAATATATCACCATATAGGTGATACCTATTTATTATTTGGTCTTACCTAGTGCGCAAACCTAAAAAGACACCTATATTTAAAAAGTAAGCGACCTTAAATCTGAAGGAACGGCGAAAGTTATTGAAATAAGTGATAGTCGGTGCGTGATAGGCGAAGGCTTTTTATATATAAAATACGGACCGCCATGTGTTACGGTGGCGGGCGCGGGGTTTCGGGACGTAATGGGATATCGGAGATGGAAGCCGTAGGTTAATAGATAGTGTTCCATGGTTATGTCGAAATGTAAATTGTGCTAATAGAACTGGGCGTTCGGAGTGGTGGTGTACGAGGTAGTGCCTCGCTGTGTTGCAGCCGAATTGGGCCAGCACGACCGCTTACACGATACCGTCTGAAAGTTACAGATGGGCTGTCGCGATTCGTGTGGTGTGTAAATGTTTGATGGCTCATGGTTAGTGAGGAGGAAGGAGGGCAGCGCACCTGTATATTATATATACCTACTATAGACATCCACTAGAGACTATAATAGCAATACGTTGCCGCCCTTCCCCCTCCTCTTTCCTCCATAGGCCAGCTGCTTACACACCGCACGAAACGCGACAGCACGGCTGTCACTTTACGCCGGTCTCGTGTAAGCGAGAGGTACTTCCCCAGTGCCGGCCCAATTCGGCTATATGCATTCATGCAGTGTGGCACTACCGCTTACTATATTATAACCTCTATGAGTGTCGGAGTTATTACATTGGCTCCGATTGTTCGTTTGTCGCCTTATATAAAAAAAGCTAGGTAATAACTGTAAGGGCCACGTGCATGATTCAGAGTTAAACATTTAACTCGGAGTTAAATAACTAAATCAAGGTGAATCGTCCTTGATTGGTTATTTCACTCCGAGTTAAATGCTTAACTCTGATTCGTGCACGTGGTCCTAATAGTATTCTGTAAAACCGGTCCTAACACCAAACTCATAAAGTACAATTAAATTAAAAATACCCGTCAAAAGCATACGACTCAAAGTAAAAGAGCTCCGACCTATCCGACAGCGGCGCTGTCACACCCCAACACATCCAATGACAAATATGTGATATTAAAAAGTAACTCGCTAGTAAAGTGTCTATGGAAGTCTGATGATTTATACCGAGTCATTACCAATTTAGACTCACAAAAGGAATCCCAGACGGGCCATTAGGTGCGGTTGGCTTTGACACGGAACGACGCGCCGTCGCCGCCATCTTGGACGATTTACTTTTTTGGCGGCTAATTTGTTTTTTCAACAATTCCATTGATCTAACATTGTTTCTGTTTCCGGACGTTTGTGACGTGTCATATTTTGTTCTTTTTAGTTTTACAAATGTAGAACACGGTGTATGGTCTGTAGTGGAACTCAACTCGAGAGTTGTGAGTTCCGATGGCGATACGTGGAATCAAAGGGAATAAAATCGTCCTTGTGATCAAGCGTTAATTTGTTTTGGAAATAAAATACTTTATGTTATTTTGTAGTTTTGTAACCTATGTAAAATTTTATGATATCTGTTTTTTAGTTATTGCAACTAACAACAACATACAAACTTTCTCACTAAGAATTCAGGTTCGATCGCATAGATACATATAATATCTATTTAGGCTTTTTCTACCCTATTATTACTAACCCCATTATTATTATTTTTCTATACCCATATTGGTTTAAAAAAATAACCCAAACTTAAATACAAATTGCTATGATAAAAAAATATGAAAAACTATTACTAAACATAGGTGTTGCTACATGGGCTCTAGCGTTATTGATTCATTCTAAATTGTTTAGGAATTTCCAAGACAGAGAACATACCTAAAATCCGGACATATATGAATCCTACGAACACTAGTAGGTAATAAAACATAAACTGTTATTATATATAAAGCAGTTTTTCAATATGTTGAATATTGTTTTATGGCATAGACGGATAAACGCTAAATTTGACTACTGACGTGTTTTAACAACCGTGATATTGATGGTTGCAGAAAGCAGAATATGTGGCGGTGTTTTAATCCTTCACCACACCTCACACTAGTCAAATACCGCCCGAAATAAGATTGCGTATTACTTTTAATGCGCTATTATGCGAGAGGTGTTTCGTCTGCAATGGAGCATCTTACATTTAAACTCTCGCCCGTTTCGGAAGCGCCGCTGATGTCAATAATTAGCCGGTATTTTGATTGTTTCCGCAGCTCGTCCGCGCCAATAGATCTCTTCCTGTTGTTCCGTTTGTTCTGTTACGTTCGCTTTGTTCTCTCCGATTCTCCGGTGAATCATTTGTTGGCCGTTATTTTTGGGATTGTTTAATTATGCGGTGAAAGCTGGATTGATAGCGGTGTTGTGTGCTTGATTTATTCTAGTCATCCGATTGTGAAAGGTGGGTAATGCCTTTTGAGCGTCTATATGTAGATTTCTGTTTCCAATAGTTTGGACGCCTTTCTTTTTTTTCTTTTTTATACGGTATACGGGGCAAACGAGCAGTCGGGGCCATTTTCATGACCACCGACGCCCATAGACATCCGCTCAAAGGCTATACAGATTTATCCCCCGTCCTCCTCCGACTTACATGGGCAATATCGAAACTCATTATTTTAAATTTCCCACATTTCGGTTTCTGCAGCAGCTGCTATATTATCCAGAATGCAATCCTGTGCAGCTAGTTTTATTGTAATGAGCGAAGTTCTGAACTTAAGTAATTTGCCTGATGTTCTATAAATATTTAAAGCCGTAACTACTTTGTAACTTTGCTGTTATAATACTATCTAGTCTGCGCTGTAATTAGTGCGTTACTTTTTATAGCATGGACAAACGAGCAGTCGAAGTCATTTGGTGACTGCTCGAGTCCATTTACATTCGCACAAGGAGATGCATTGCCCTCCTTAACCCCCGTCCCTCTCGACGGACCGCCTCCGGCTGTTTAGCCGCACGAAACACGGCCCTATAGACAGCACCGGATTAAGTTCTGGCGGGGCCCAGGGCTTTCAGACCTTGGAGTTGAGAACGGGCCCCTTATTTGAGTGAAAAAAGGACCTTAAAGCCCTTAAGCGTCGCGGGGCCCCGAGCTGCAGTCCCTTAATTCCCCTCGACTGGATCCGACGCTGATCATAGCCATCACTTTTAAGGCGGAATCATCATGCTTGACTACTGTGCATTCGACTTGGTCCTTCGAGCTGGAATTAACGAGAATTAATTTCATGTTCCAAAGAAAATTGTCCGATTTGCATGTAAATGATATAAAAACTCTAAAACTAACAACGAACTAGATTGGAAAACCATTAAAACAATAGATGGCAGTGTATTATACATGTTTTAATGCATATTTTAACTATCTAATGGAAATGCTCGTTCGAAACGAAATACGTTAACAAGTTGTTATTTTTTTATAGGACAAACGAGCAGTCGGAGCCAATTTCATGACTACCGACGCCAATATACAACCATATCTGCAGATGCGTTGCTCTCCTTCCTCCTCCCCCCACAATGGGCCACGGGCCACGCACACACCGCACAACTGTCACTTTATGCCGGTGTCGTGTAAGCGAGACCTCACGGGTCGTGCCGGCCCGATTCGGCTGCATACATGCAAGCAGCGTGGCACTACCTCTTACCTGATAGCTGTGCAGACTTGGTCCTTCGAGCTGATATTAACGATAACTTTTTTTAAATTCCAAAGAAAAGGCCGATTCGCATGTAAATGTAAAAAATCCCTACAACGGACTAGATTGGAAACCATTAAAATAATAGATGGCAGTGCATTATACGTGTTTTTAATGCATATTTTAACTATCTAATGGAAACGCTCGTTCGAATAATGTTAACAAGTTGATGTAAAGAATGAGGCAGTTCTGTTTTTCATGACATTGACATAGCAGAATGCGGTTGGCGTGTTCAAAATGCGTAGACGTAAAGATAATGAATTTGAATTTGAGTTCGGTTGTTCGTATATTTATTACTAGCTGCGCCCCGCCGTTTCACCCGCGTAACTTTCGATCCCGTGGGAATATCGGGATGAAAAATAGATGTTGGCCGATTCTCAGACCTACTCAATATGCTCACAAAATTTCATGAGAATCGGTCGAGCTGTTTCGGAGGAGTATGGCAACGAAAACTGTGACACGAGAATTTTATATATTAGATGTGCCGTAAACATGTATGTAACCATTAGTTATATTAACACTTACATACTAAATACTTAAGCACAGCGTAGATGTAAAAAACAAGTACTGTAAGAGGCATCCAATACAGTAAGCCATCATAACACACTTTTGGCTAATTTACACATCCTATTGATTCATACAGCATTCACTGTAAATACCAGTTGTTAAATTGATAAGAAGATTGTTGACATAAGACAAAATAGAAAGAGAGAAGAGAAAATACGTAATACATGCGGAATAATATTAACTTTTTACTGCCTCAAATGCCCAAGATGTCATGTTACAGTTAGTACAGTCAAATCTCTGGTTAGTGAAACTAAAGCTTGCTCTCTCTAGAATAGCGGTGCCGTTATATAGCAGGCGTAATATAACGGCGAGTGGCAGACACTAGAACTTCTATGTTAACCAAATAGCCTCAACCTAATGAGTGGAAATTGTCACCATGACGTAAGTTTGGTTTACATTGTGTACATCCTACTTACGTCATTGGCTCCTCTATCCTAGAAGACTAATGGTCGCAGCACACTTATCAACTCGGAAGGGGATCGTAACCGTATCACCTCAAGCCGGTCAGTATTATTTGTGTGAAACTTCGTACTGCAACGCACACTAATGGGAAACTTAACGTAATCGTATCGTTTTCTCTTTTCTAGGCGAGGCGTTTATGATCCCTTTCCGAGTTGATAAGTGTGCGGCGACCATTAAGCTTAAGTTGTGTATAGCGTTCACAACGCTACCTTTAATCCCGTTTATTTTTTATGTAATAAAAATAGTATATAATAATAATAAGTATTTGTTTGTTGTTTCAGGTAATTACAATGCTTTTGCTCTACTCTTATTTACCTAATTTCATCTCAAGTCTTGGACACTGTATGCGTAAGTTTTTAGAGATATAAGAATATTCCATACAAGGCTCCCGGCAACTATTACAACCAGTCAGTCACCGGACTGACCCGTTTCTCCAAACGGTACATTCTCTGTCATAACTAAAATATCTTTTAACATTTTTTCACATCAGAGTCATATCATACTGTAAAGCGAAATACTTCGCTACATATAATATTCTAGCAATAAGATAAGCCTAGCAAGTTAGCCTGTATTAGTTTAGCCCGGAGTACTGTACAACAGTAAGTAGCCCGTACAGAGGATGGGGCGGTCAGTGCGAGGGATGTTAGTCCGAATGTTCGTAAGTATTTGTGCACTTTTGATCGGTATTACTGCTGTAAATCGGCTTACATATGCTTTGCTGGACGCACGTCACA
>LUGF01010174.1:120696-143825 GCA_001625245.1 Calycopis cecrops
CCGCCCAGTGAGTACACGGCCTTATTGGTTTCACACTCGGATAGTTGCCACCCCTCCTTACGGAAATGTTTGCATTAGTCATAGGAAGGCTCTAATAATAGTTGTGTGTGGTGGGTCTGTTGGACCGCTTTTTATATCAGACGTAGGTAGAGGGTTGGGTGCGTTGTAGGAACCTGATGAGCAATGTACCGTTTAACCCTAAACAACTATAAATACTGTTGACATGTCAATAATAACACCCGTCTCAGAAATGTTAACATTACTAGAAATAGTTAGTACTCATATGAAGCGTAGAGGGTTAGATGGTAGAGTGAATTTGTGATATTTCTAACCGTTGAATTCATTTAACCCTAAATAATTATAAGTAAGACTGCTGGTGTCCGAAGTACCAAGACCATGCATGGTGTTATTGCCGAGTTACTGTTACATCACTACTCTCTACTCTATTACACTTTTTTAATTTATTCCAGATTGATCTGCTGAATATTCATTCGGATAATATAAAGATAGAATATATTTATTGCTTCCTTTTTATTCTTTAACATAAAGTAAAAAATAATAATCAGATCTCACGCCTACGGACATCTACAAAATGATGATCAAGATTAATAAACGAATTACAGAAAACAGGCTGTTTGTAAACAGGGTGTTTTCACCTTTATTCCTATTAAGTCATTCCACATTTACAAAGTGAAACAATAACATAGCCTTTATCTATATCTTCACGGCAGTATTTTGAACAAAACTAACTTCCTGATACTATATCTGACTCCATATAATTTCGCACTATTCATCTATATGCTACACCCGTAATTTAGCCTCGGTTCCTCGCGTGTTATCAGGAGGTCCCGTATCCCGGGTGAAATATGTCGGTGCGCGGAAGGTCTGGACGTTACGGCGTTTAACAAGCTTTATATCGGGGTACGATCGAGACGGATGGCCTGTCACAGGTGACAGGTTTGACGTTTGTAGAAAAATGTATGTTGTGATTAACAAAAATTAATCTTAACTTAATCTTAATAGATGCGATAGAGATGTTTAAAAGGAGTTTAGATATTTGTTTTATTAAATTTTTTGTAACTGGCAATGGTACTAAGCTGAATTTTTGGGATCACCTTCCAATGGATGGGGATTCTCCTAACATCTAATCCCATGGGTCTCGCAGAATGGCCGGCGACAACGCGGCAGTTCACGTCGGCGATAGCGAAACGAGCTGGACTCCTTTCGGAAGGATTGGCCCTGTCTAGCACTAAATAGAGAAAAGAGGAAGGGTCTCTGCGCAGCATTCGGACGCACCAGGCTGAAAATAATAGTAATATGTAACCTCCTTACCAGGTGTACCCAAAAAAACCATTTGTTTAAACAAAAAGCTTTTTTGAGTTATTGAGTAGTAGTAGTAGTAGTAGTAGAGAGTTAGTATATGAGATCTGTACTACTTACTTGTGCAGATGTTGAAAGAATCCGTTAAACAGTTTTGCGTGAAAGAATCACAAACACTCGCACAACTTTCGCATGTGTAAGGTCGGTGGGATCGCCCACTTATTCGCTGACTCAGCGACCCGATGTGGGCCCTTTCTTTGTCTGTCCGCTATTTTCTCGCCCCAAACCTAACATCGCCGAAAACACGGAAGTTACCGGATAAATCTGTTACGAAATTCGAGTTCATAGCTTATTGGGCTTTTGTGTAGTTCCCTAATTGTTATCGTGTTCTGAAGTGAAAGTAATGATGATGATGAAATTTGATAACGAAGTTTTGGTAAGAGGTAGTGCCACGGTGCATGCGTGTATCGTAATTGGGCCGGCACGACCGGGGAGGTACCTCGCTTAAACGATACCGGTGTAAAGTGATAGCTTTGCTGTTGCGTTACGTGTGGTGTGTAAGTAGCTGGTTACCCATGGTGGAAGAAGGGCAACTCATCAGCATAACTTTTATGTAGGTACATCTCTATAGTCGTCAGTAGACAAGAAAATGATCCGACTGCTCCATCGCCCCTTGTAAAAGCGTAACATCAAAGTGTTGCATTTGTGTCAGAGATGCTGTAGTGATGATGATGATGATGATGATGATGATTATTATTTATTTGTTAGTATAGATTAGACCAACCATTTTCATGACTACCGGAGTTATGAAAATGGCTCCGACTGCTCGTTTGCCTCCTTATGCTAAGTATTTTAAAAAAGTGATCACGAGGTGGATATGGACGCGGCCTTACTCCGCCCCCGGCGCTACTCCAATTCGTTTTCCATTTGATATTCTAAACGCAAATTATACGAAAAAATACAATTTGCCCGACCAACTATTTGTATAGGGCGTGCGCGCTGTGTGCTAACGTTGTTGGTTTTTTTGTTATTGACCTGCCAGCCGGAGGTGCGTGGGTGTCCTAGAGGAGCTCGGAGGTCGCTGTGATAACTAGAGCCTCGTTTAATAAGAAAATCGGCCAAGTGACTCTAAATACACACACTTAAAATTGAGAAGAAGAGAGAAGAGGTAGTGCCACACTGCATGCTTGCATACAGTCGAATTGGGCCGGCACGACCGGGGAGGTACCTCTCGCTTACACGAAACTGGCGTAAAGTGACAGCTGTGCTGTCGCGTTTCGTGCGGTGTGTAAGTAGCCGGTGGCCCATGAAGGTGGGAGGAGAAGGGAGGGCAGCGCATCTGTATAGCCTCTATGCGGATGTTTGTGGGCGTCGGTAGTCATGAAAATGGCTCCGACTGCTCGTTTGCCCCCCTAAACAAAAAACAAAAAAAAATCTATATTAATAAACACAAACATGGAATTAGACAGATGTCAATTTAATACTAGGTAAATGCTTGGATAAAGTTAATCTATGTTTATTAAGAAGGGGGCTTGGCACTACATCTTATCTAGGTAGGTACTAAGATACCTATGACCAGCTATGTTCGTATGTACTCGTTGACAGTCGGTGCACCAGTGACGCTTGCACTACAATCACATTATCAAATCGGCCATTTTGCAACGTTGATAGTGAGTTTGTAATTGAAACTGTTACGTGTACAGTTTAACCGTTGGTCGGCACAAATACCGGGGGCGGCGGAAGTGCAGAACTTGACGCGGTTAAATAAACAGTTAGCGGGGCAGTTAATAATAACCGGCGCGTCTGGATCTAGAATAGCTCGCGGTCTGCGGCGGGGACTGCGGCGAAGGGCGCAACTGATCTGTGTGACCTTTGCTGTCTGTCATCATCTGTAGGTGCCGTTTTGAGTATCAAAGAGCGAAAGCATTTTTTATAGTATAGGGGGCAAACGAGTAGTCGGAGCCATTTTCATGACTACCGACGCCCACAGACATCCGCATAGATGCGAGAAAATGCATTGATCTTCTCCGCCCTTAATGGCCCACCGGCTACTTACACACGGCTGAATGTATGCAAGCAGCGTGGCACTACCTCTTACTCCACCTTTAGGGTCAATTCACACCAAAAGCGCGGCGAAGCGCAGCGAAACGAAGCGCAGTTTATGTGTCATATGAATTTCAACTTTATAATAATTACTATAATACTTATTATCGCATGAGAAACTCGAACGTGTCGCGCGGATTCTCGCGACTGCGCGAGAATTCGCTGGAATCCGCGCAGAAGTCGCAAGAATTCGATAATAAGTACTACAGTAATGAAAATAATGACACTGAAAATGCGCTCTGCTTCGCTGCGCTTCGCGTGGCTTTTGGTGTGAATTGACCCTTACATTCCACCTTATTTGAAACGTCACTCGATTGAAATCAATGTGATGAAGCCGTATCCGTCAAATCGCTTTTTACATCGCAATAAGATTAAGTAGTGATGTGACAAGGTATAATTGGTGAAGTAATCGATAACCCTCGCCGGCTCACGTGCGCCTCGTAATTAAATAACTTGTGGTACAACACTACGTACTTCCGAGTTTCCTCGTGATAGGGTTGACGGGGCCTTTGTATTTTTATAAAATTGCTGTAAGTACTGATATTTCGTGATACGTATCGATTAAAAAGCCTGCAAAGAGTGTATTGTTCCCTTTCGTTAGAGAGATATCTCTATAAAAATGGAAATAACATTATTGAGGTCAAGAACAACATCAAAAATCTTGTCAATCAAAAATTGTTACATCGGTTTTATAATGATACTCTCACCTTGCGAGTGAAAAATATATTTTACAAACTGTTTTTTAGGGTTCCGTACCTAATATATAACTAGATATTGACAACCCTATGTGTGTGTAGTAAAAAAACTCGCGACACGTGTCCTGTACGCGACGACGATACTTCTCGTACGACTCCTACAATCGATAGAGTATAAATATTATTAGAGTTGTTAGGTCGGACGTAGATGTCGGATAGACCAGCCAGTTTGTTTCGATAGTTAGTCAAAAAGGCTTGCCACCCTACATTATTAAATATGAGTCATTATATTAATAAGCCAATTGTAGACTACGTGTGGACACTGGACAGACATGTTTGAAGTACTAAGCGGTTAATGCCTAAAGGCGATGGTAAGTAAGAGGTAATGGTAAGAGGTAGTGCCACACTGCATGCTTGCATGCAGTCGAATTGGGCCGGCACGACCGGGGAGGTACCTCTCGCTTACACGAGACTGGCGTAAAGTGACAGCCGTGCTGTCGCGTTTCGTGCGGTGTGTAAGTAGCCGGTGACCCATGGAGGTGGAAGGAGAAAGGAGGGCAGCGCATCTGTATAGCCTCTATGCGGATGTTTGTGGGCGTCGGTAGTCATGAAAATGGCTCCGGCTGCTCGTTTGCCCTCCTATATCATAAAAAAAAAAGATTCACCGAAACACTTCGTTTCACACTAGTCAGTGTAGGTATTTCTGTATCTACTGAGATCCGTGGTCCCTTAGACGATAAGAAAAATTGCCAAATTAGCTATTATAAACATTCTCAGGATTCATTCCTCCTACAATTGTTTTTCGGAACCATTTTCACGACTACCGACGAACATAGACATCTGCATAGAAGTTATACAGATGCGTTGCGCTCCTTCCTCCTCCCACCCCCATGGGCCACAAGCTACTTACTCAGCTGTCACTTCACGCCGGTATCAAGTTAACGGGAGGGCCGGCACGGGGAGGTACCCCGGTCGTGCCGGTGCAATTCAGCTACATGCACGTGTGCAGCGTGACCACTACCTCTTTCCAAATGGAGAGCGGAGGGGTCAACTCCCCGTCCAACCCTAAGCCTAATCTCGTCTCTCGTTCAGTAATAGCACTCTGTTGAAGTTATATCAGGCACACTTCACATCCACAGCGAAAATTCAGATCCGAGAAAAGAAAAAAAATGTACTGTAGTATTTACGTGAAAGAATTACAAACATACTAATAATGCTTACAACTAACATTCGAAATTCTTCATTATTAGTAAGATTAGTGGGAAATTGTCGACGACTAAACGTGAAGATGCTGATGATGAATCGCGATAAATTATTCAAAATGAAAATGATTTGGCAATAAATAACCGTGTTCGTGTGCTCCGTACTTCCAGTACAATATCATTAAAGTGGAACGAGTTTGGGAGCGGAATAAAAAAACTCATGAAAACTTTGAAATCAGATATAAAGAATACATGGGAATGTGAACATGCGAGGGCGGTACACAGTAACCTGACGCTAGTGATGGCAATTATGTTACGGTTTTATCGATTTAATGTAATAAGTATCGCTAGTGATGACAATTATGTTACAGTTTTGTCGATTGGAAATAATTATTATATTATGTACAATCGACAAAACTGTAACATAAACATAAAAATATAGCTACTAGGTATAAGTTATTTTAGTGATGTCAGTGATTATATCGACGTAATAAGTACCTAACGTTGGTAATATTAATTATATTACGGTTTTATGTTTTATCGATGCGATATAGTAAATAAGAATAGTTATATTAACTATAGAGGGTATAGGGTTTTGTGGATTTGATATAATAAGAAGTGTAGGTGATGTCAACTAGGTTACGGATTTATCGATTCGATATAATAAGTAACGATAGTGATGTCGATTATGTTACGGTTTCATCCGTTAAATGCACACAGCACCCGGCTACGTGACACGTGACAGTCGAGGCTCTAATGTACATATACAAAGGAAAGTATTAGTTGGCAAATGTCAACCGGCCGCGAGAAGATTACGAATCTCAATAAGACGTAGGCAGCTTTCGGGTAGGAATTCTAGGCCCTTATTTACTTCATATGGTGTGCCACCAAATGTGTTTCTGCTTTTTGGTAGCTGAGGCTTGCTGGCCTTACTACGATTATCACATATGTTGGCCATCAATGACTATGCGTCAATACTTAACCCCGGTATAGTATAAGCGACAGCCTACCTCTCCGGCCGCGCCGGCCCGATTGAACAGCAAAGCATCTATATTTTACAAGTTGTACACCCATCAGGCGTAACCTGAACAGCCAGCCGGGCGTACAGCTAGCTAAAACAGCGCCAATTACAGTGCGCAAGTGTGCAGCGGCATTAGCATGTGACCCGGTTGGCCGGCCTCTCACATCAGCCTACTGCGCCAAAAAGGCCTCCTTCTCAAATCAATTACGTCGTTGACCGCTATTCATAGCGCCCGCTCTATGCATACACTATACGGCAATGTATTGAAAGTTTGAATTAAGAACAGCCGCTTATTGAAAGTTTGAATTAAGAACGGTCGTTTATTGAAAGTTTGAATTAAGAACGGCCGTTTATTGGAAGTTTGAATTAAGAACGGCCGTTTATTGTAAGTTTGAATTAAGTCAGAATCAATAACAGAATGTCTAGTAAGATGTAGTGACATCATTGCAGCTAAATTGAGCTACCACCACCAACCGTGAGGTACCGGTATATCTCCCTCTTGCTTGCACGATTCCGCCGAAACAGTGTACGTATATCTGGTGGAATATGGTTTTCGAATGACTTTAATCAGACTATAATCAAAAAGATTTATAGAAGTTAGATTCTTACATCTTGAGTCACGGTTTTTGTGGTCGAACTTTTCCGATACGGCTCAACCGATTTATCATGTAATTTTCTGTGTGCCTATTGTAGTGTGAGAGTGACTGTGAGTATAAGTCATGATGTACGTTTCTACTTTTTATTTTATAATATTTGAGTGAAACCGTGGCGCGCAGCTAGTCGTACAACATACCTGATACGTCATCGCCTGTCGCCGCTCCATAGTTCCATACCCATACGCGGCGTATGGATATGGAGCGGCGATGATACGCCGCCAACCGGTAACCCACCTCAGAACCCCGGTACACAATTAGGAGGCGGGCCCCAGCATATCACTTACACTGTCCATCAAATTGTTATTTGCATAAATAATTTCATAACTCGTACACCCCAAATCTTGGAGAGTTTCAGTGCGGGCGCACACGGGTGGGAAATTAGCTCTGAAATCGCAGTAACATTCAGATGGTCATGTATTAATGATTATTTTATCTATTACAAGAGGAGTAATGCTTTTTTTTTAGGTAGACTCTACGCTAACAGGCTGAAGGCCCAGTGCAACTTCATCTGTATGAGAGGCGAGTGCCCTAAGGTAGCTCGAGCCTCTGTATTTATGGTCGATGGGGGTGCAGACCCACCTTCTTTCCCGGCTAGTCTGGGAGGAGGCAAACCGGATTATTAAGATTAATAGGTTATGCTATTATTATCTTGGCCAGAAGGACAGCGGGTGTCCTCCTCTCCCCACCTCCGACGGAGGGGAGGTTGGGAGTAATACGTGTGCTATGTGCATATGTGCATATGCGGCTGTTGGTGTGGGCGTCGGTAATCACAGATACTAGTTTTAGAAGCGAAAATGTCTCAAAGATGCAATTTTGTCAAGCTGTTTATCGCTCGACAAAATTTCGAGTTTTCTACTACAAACTTGATTAATTCATACCTATATTAGTGTATTGGACTGTAGGTACCTAAATGGTTTGCGATTTATGTACGTTGTATTCTCCCGTATGTTTACAGAGTTTGAAAGTCTTAACTCCCAAGCTACCTCGCAGCGCAGGTATATAAGTTATGGAAAGGTTTAAGTAACTTGGCTACTAGTTTTAGTTAAACAAAAATTAAGTTAACCGGCCAGATTTTGGTCAAAGCGGCCGATAACCGACGGATAACTGCCTTAACTGTGTCAAACTTTGTTAATATCTTTACTTTGTACTTGCGTGTACAAATGTATGTGGGTAATATAATCAAATATTACCCACATACATTTGTAACCCTAGTAATCTTATACTTTGTGGAAGTAAAAAAAAAGTACAAAAAAATATCACTCGTTTTTTTCATGCGACGACATCTAAACCTCTTATGCGACTCTTTATTATAAGTCGTAATCATCAACCGTTTTATGTCCATCATACTTATCATTCCGTTGTTAGATTAGTGTCCTTTTCTCTTTGCATAGCAATGCAATAATTACACTAGTGTGAAGTGATAGCCATGCTATCGTGTTTCATAACACGTAGTGAGTTGCAATCAGAATATAAGTAAAAGTCTATCTAGAAGAACTGATAATCCCTGGAGAAAGTTCTTAGTGGAGACCCCACAGCCTAAGATGAAGAGTAAACGGCCGCCCGCCCAGTAGGCTGACGACTTGGTTAAGGAAGCAGGATGCCGCTGGATTTTTTTTATGATATAGGAGGGCAAACGAGCAGCCGGAGCCATTTTCATGACTACCGACGCCCACAAACATCCGCATACAGGCTATACAGATGCGCTGCCCTCCTTTCTTCTTCCACCTTCATGGCATGTGCCTTGTAACCATAGGTAACCTCGTGACGCAATGTGCTGACTTCCAGCTGATCATTATAATGTTCCTCTTAGCAAAAATATAAACAGTAATTGCAACCCGTAGATAGTAATGCTAACGGAACGGGCGATATTCTCAGGGAAGCAAGTGGCGCACGCATTAGAAGAGCAAACAATAGCCAATGCGCCCGCGCATCTCCTTATAAGTGTTCACATAAAGCAGCTATGATTTACATGTACATGTACATGTACACCGGCGTTCGCCGCGGATAGCAGGTACATCGTGCGCGCTATCATTTCCACTCAAATATTCCTCACGACCTCTATAGGGCTGTGCTGTAGTGGTAGCGAAGATGTGGCGATCTGCTTGCTATGAGATGAAGGAGTGAAAGGTGATAGATGGAATTATTTTTAGTGTGTATTTTAAGCTTACAGTTAATTTATTCAGGTGTAAAAATAAAAAATAAATAAATAAAAAATGGTCCCAACAAATAGTAGAATAAATAACAATCAATGTTCAAAAGTAGACATTGCAAAATTGGTCCCAAGCTCGGCATTTGCTGTATAAAAGTACTACTGCAAAACCTCTTAAACGTGTTACTTAACTACACATTTAATAACCTAATATTCCAATTCCTGGTATCATATTTCTAATCCTCTATATAACGACTACAGCGTCATGAAACGGTCGTTTACGTCCAGTCATAAAATTCTTAAAAAATTCAGAAGAATACTGAGTGCGTCAAAGTTTTATAAGCTGTTACAGGTATGTGAAAATCTCTTTAAAAATCGACTTCTGGTTGTGCATTTCTTGAGTGCGAAGATACTTCTTCTTTTCGCAGACATTCATAACATCACTGATTATAACTACCTAATTTAAGAAAATATTGTAAAAATAATCTATAATATTCGTATGTAAACTTTAAATAAACATTTATTATTATTATTCATTTCCTAACACCATTATCTAGCTATTATTAAATCAGTACCGTCAAAATCTAACCGATACATGTGCTCTGATATCGCCTAGCTATCGCTAGCGTGTGCTGTGCGAGCGGCGCGCTCGGGACGTGCGATCCAATATGTAAATAGGGAGCGGTGCGCGCTTGTAGTGGCGACCTTCCCGCTCGGCGCTCGCTTGTGTTGCGAAATTGCGGCGCTGCACCGGGTCATGACTCTAGCTGTATACTGTTGTACATATACTTAGATATCTGCTTACTGAAATTATAATTATTTATTGCATAGGTCGATCCTCGAGCGAAAGAATCGGACATCTTGGTTTATATTGAAAGAGGAGGAGGAGGAAGAGGAGTACCTAGTCGGTGTTAGCCCCTACAAGAAATTTGAGCCGTTTATTAACTGTTGACTTACTTAGAGACACCTACCCATATAATTGTAATGTAGTACTACATAGTACCGTCCGGTATCCCTGCGCTCGTTAGTATGCGTCAATGCGTTACCCGAAGTAAAAAAGGCGCCTTACCCTCCTTGAATGACACAACATAGCCATCAATCTGCGGCGGTATCGTGCGAGATAGAACCATGCCGGAGAAATTCGGCTTCGATCGACCGTGGCACTACCATTTACATGTTAGGATTCTGATCACTCAGATGCTCTGCTTCACTTTCCTGGCTCTCTAAAACGGCATGTGAGAACATGGATTCAAACTATTATTATGTGATCTAGCCTTGCTGGACGTTCCGGACTCCATAAATCGGCATGTGATGATGTGGAATGATACCGTTATTGTGTGACCCAAGCCTACAATAATAGCCTCAGCCACTGGCAAAAGACTATCTTTTACTGGTATAGAATAGAACTGTTATGTAATAGAAATAGAAAAGTAAACTGTATTTAACTGACCGTCTGTATGTCTGTGTATTCGACCTCTGAACTGAGGCATATTCATAATAAGATACACTGATACCTGAAGAAGAACATAAGGCAGTTTTTGCTCAGCATTTCCGTTTGATGCCGTATCGCAGTCACAAAAACTTATTCTGGTAACTTCTACGAAATTTCTTTATAAAGGGGGTGTCACAGATATAATAAATATGCTAAAGATCTGACGGCGTCCGTGAGAAACCATCAAGTACTAAATTTGCAATTGTATTGTATTGGTTGATGTAACCACTCAAAACTTAATTTGTAAGTGACAGGCACGATGGGTTAAAGAATCGAAGGGTTCTTCCCCTCTGGTTTTACTTTTTATGTTTTTTTTTTTCGTTGTCCGTTACATTGGTCTTGTTCATGCTCATACGGTAAATCATTAAAATACATATTAAGTACCTATTTTAAAAATACATAATTATTTTTTTTATTATTTTTTTTTGGTCTTTTATTATTAAGACGGATTGGTGGTAATGGCCAAGGTTCACTTAAAATTCAAAAATATAAATTTATGAAATCAATACATTTTAGAAATTGTGATTTCTTTTTATTCGAATCTTAATATCTTCGACACAAAATCACTACGTTACAAAAACTACTGGACCTAATCGTTTGATATTTAGCATAGGCATAGTACCTACCTACCTATCGCGCTTTAGGCTTATCTAGCATAAATAGTCAGACTGATTTTTTTTATTTTAACTTTTTTTTTTAGGTTTTTGTAATTTTTCGATAAGATTGATTTTCCAAATAATCCTGTGGAAAAAAATTGTACCGCCAAGGTTTCGCTGTCTCTGCTAAAAAGTACCTTAACATTGAGTTATATTTTACAAAAAAATCATAGTAGTCCGTCGATTGCAACATCTTCAAAATATACGTAATGTACATTAAAGACATCAAAATCGAAAAATTGCGAAATTTACCAAAATCTTAATTTTAATCAATTTGCTCGTTATTTTTGGAACACTGTAAATGGACCACCCTGTAAATATATAACGTAAGAAAGTGAGATTTTTTATTGTGAAATGCAATACATAAGATGCTATAGAAATAGAATCCCCGACAGGATTCGAATTCGCGACCTCTGACATATCATGCGCTCCACGCCGACTTACGTTACCACTACACGATAAGTTTTTCTTTAGTATCTTTGGTCCTTAAATAAGTAATATATTCTTCTATCTATTCGCTACTAAATTCATCTCTATTCGCCACCCATACATTATCCACTGAGCCGAATATCTCTCCTAGATAAACAATACGGTATTAATTTACCATGCGAGCCCCGCGACGCGAGGGGTCGAAATAACCCCACGTTAAAAAACCGACAAATCTAATAATGTATTATAATATTTATAGTAAATATGATTAGAGATGAAATATGGTGCGGACCCCTTCGTGGCGTATTGTGTTTCATATGCAATTGCTGTAATTGCACGGCCATGGTAGTGGGTAAAGGGTTTGTTATGCGAGATGCAGGTTTGATGCTTATCTGATATTAAAAGGTTAGATAAAACCGTAGAAACATCACAATAAAAATAGAATGAAAACAATTTACGAGTTTAGCAATGGAATTTTTAAAACTTTTAAAGCTCGTTTCATACTTAAAAGCTTAAACATAGGTATGATATAAAGTATGTGTAACAGCTTAAACTTATAAATTGGTATTTTTCTCGGAGTAAAATGTAAAATTAACTTCTTTATGTACTTCTATCAATTATGGACAGATCTAAGATGAAAAGAAAAAAACGTTAGAGAGAGAAGGAGAGAACTGTGCTACCCCTTGTAGGATGTGTGGACTGGGATAGATGGTCTCAATGCCAGTCGATTTGTCGTAGGTCCCATGCGAACCGAGAACACTTTGCCAGACTTGTAGAATTGACTTCGCCAATTTATTCTCCTAACTGTGAGTAGCAGCGGACTCATATGATTTCATTCGATACTAAACTTTTAGAGTCTAAAGTAGAACGCCTCCCGTAGTTGAAATATACGCGTATAAAAGATCAAATTTAACTTATATTGTCATGGCCGGAGAGGAAGAGAGAGAATATTTGGGCACAATTGTATCTCCTACAGCTGGTGTGAATTGTGGTCAAGGATAAATGACCGCAGTCCGCCTTTGGATTATTCCATCTCACGTGAACAAGAACGTTGATACATGTAGACAAAACAGTTGGTCAGTGTTTTCAATTCTCCCAAGACTTGTAGAGTCGGTAACATAATATATGCTGTAGTATGTCTCAGTTGCCAGCACGCTGCTGATGTCGGTGTGCATTATGCAGCGCCGGCGGGCCGCTATTGTTGGCCGGCTCCAATCCGCTTAACTAATGTACAATGCATAGCGGCTAATGGCGCACGGGTCCGTGAGCACGCGCTTACCGTACTGCGATAATATTTGTTCTGTGCGGGGCTGGAAGCTTGGAAGCAGGGTGATGATGATGATAATGTCCCGACAAAAGATAGACATTGTAGGATTGTTGAAGCGCCAAAGCCTTTTCAGAATGAATAAGTTGCTATTTATAGTATAGGGAGCGAACGAGCAGTTGGAGCCATTTTTATTACTACTGACATTCATAGACATTCGAATATACGTTATAACTTATACATGTGTTGCTCTCCTTCCTCTTCTTAACTTAATGGGCCATCGGATTCTTAAACATGTTACGAATCCTCGATAACATAGCTATTATTTTCCGCAAGTATCTTGTAAGCAACAATTTGGTACCTTCCCGGTCGTGCCATCAGAATGCGGCATGGCAATACCTCTTTCTTTTGATGCGATACCAAAAGCTGTTTCAGAATAACTTTGTTAGTGTTATATTTTTTTTTCATAACATGATTTGTATTGGCTAGGAAAGTTAGGCGTTAAATGACAGCAACACGTGTCAACTAGATGCCTAAAATAGTCTAGATGTATAATAAATAGTACAATACAGTTTCGTGGCGAAACTGAATTAATGACGAGACTGAAATAGAATCCTGACTATCGATAGAAGCGTAATATTGAGGATATTTTAGTGTTTTATATTATGTGAAGGCATGCTATTCAAAAATGTACCTACTGTAGATTCAAATATACCTAATCTAGCCATAAGTTCTGTTATAAAAAGAATTATGTGATAAGTTGTAAAAAAATAATTTAATTTTAAAGTTTTATATCTGTCCACCGTCGGCTTTAACGCACACTTTTAAACGTTCGGGCCATTCGTCGACGGATTTGCGAACGGTTTCTATTGGAAACTTGGTCAAAGCTGCCTCCAAAGATTTCTTGAGCGACTCAATATTTGGGTGACGTTTAGAGCAGGCCGTATCCTCTAGCACTACAAAGGGTTTAAATCCGGACTCGCCGAAGGCCAATCAACAGCCTTTATGAAGTCTGGAACATTTTGCTCAAGTCAAATTTGGGTAGTGCGCGCCTTATGACCCGTTGAATGTTGTTGGAATGTCCACACTTCGTTTTTGAATAAGGTGTTGAGAGGTTTATCCACAGCTTCTAACACGGTGTCATGATACACTTTGGCTGAAGTTTCCACTCTTTTTCGCAAAAATGGAGTTCTGTAACCCCGTGGTAGGAGACACCCCACCAAACCATGACGTATGCTGGATGATGGCCTCGCTGAACTTTGGTCACTACCTCGGAAGCTTCTTTAGAGCTGTGTACATATACCCGATCATTTTGCTGGTTATAGTGTTCCTCGGTTGTAAAAATTTTATGCATAAACAAAGCCCCTTGATAAAATACCTTGTAAAAATCATGCTTCTAAGTCAATTTCAATCGAAAAATATAACTTTATGAGCTTATGTACTTAGTTTCTATGTAATGGAAAACTAAATCTTTTAGGGTAGGTTTACCTAGAATGATTAATCTTCTTACACAATGCAAGAAGTTCTTGTGTAGAAACTTAAGTTAAAAATAATTTAAAACTAGCTGGTTTCATCTGCCCAAACTCTATCCCAGTTGGTTCTGTTTGTGATAAAAGTATTTTTGTCATTCCAGGTCATCAATATATGCCACCACACCCGTTGAGTAGTTTTTGCGCGAAATAATAACACAAATTCAAAATATACTTTTATAATGTTAGTAGGATCAGTGTTGGGGTAATTGCAAGGCATTGCAATCTGGTTAAATACATTGCGATCAGATCAGGTTCCCGAATATTTAAAACTAGCTTGAACTACCCTCCTACAGCTTACTAAACCGAGACTTCGTTCTCGTGAATGAAAACATGGATTCTGATGATGACTACAGGAACCATTATTTTTTTCGGCATTCTTTTTTTTTTCTCATGCCCCATGGGCCTCCGGCTACTTACACACCGCACGAAACGCGACAGCACAGCTGTCACTTCACGCCGGTCTCGTGTAAGCGAGAGGTACCTCCCCGGTCGTGCCGGCCCAATTCGGCTGCATGCAAGCATACAGCGTGGCACTACCTCTTACTTCATAATCAATCTTTATTTATAGATATAGATCTTCTATATCTGTGTAAAATTTCAGTCGAATCCCTTTGACCGTTCTCGCGTGTTTGAGTAGGTATCCATTATCCAACTAAAATTTCGTATTTATCATAGATTATCGTCATTACAAAATTACATAATGTATTGCATAATTAATAATTATATACAACTAACAGCATCCCGCGGTTTCATCCGCGTAAATTTCGATCCCGTGGAAAATAGAAAATCATCCTGTGTTGTCCATGTTACCCTCTATAGTCTATGTGTGTGCCAGATTTTATGAAAATTGGTTCAGTAATTTTTGCGTGAAAGAGTATCAAACAAACAAACATACATACAAACTTTTGCATTTATAATATTTGTAGGATAAGCTTGTATTGTGTTGTTGTTGTTGCTATTATATTTTTTTCGATAGATATCACCAGGAAGTGATGATTGAAGCGCAATAGAAAATTCATCAATTTAATTTTCTATCGGTTGGTTCCTTTTTTCTTTCCAATGTGTTGTGTTAAAAGTCAGGAAAGAGAAGTGTGTCGCGAGTGCTCGGTGCCACCACGTCACTCCGCGGCAATTATCGGTACAGCAATCAAATAATACATTCATATATCATGGCCGCTAACCCACCGGCTCGGATTACGGCGCCAGGGAGGGGCCCGGGACTTATCGATATCGACAACACGGCGATTGTAGTGACGGTTAAGTTTATTAATCTGTGGTGACGGTAGGTACACAATTTAATAACGGTTGGTTTGGCAGTTGGGAATAGCTGTTAGCGGTTCGAATCTTAAATGACTATCTCGTATGTATAAATACTCATGTGGCATCATGCTTAAGTTTTTTATTTGGAGAAATAATACTGTTCCTATTCATCTAGTTGGATTAACGACATTTAAAAATGTCTCCTCGCTGCAAAAAATAAACCTTAGGTATTATATACCTACGTTAAATATTTAAGTTTGCCCACTGTTTCACATTACCACGTTGTAACTCATGCTTAATGGTAAAGGAAGAGAAAACGACGGGAAAGAGGATCATTGATGCGTTGAAGTTATTTGAATACGTTGTCGATATTTTCTTTGAATGAATATTAAATTGCAAATGAATTGATGTTAATATTTCATTTGCAATTGAATAGCTTGTAATATGTTTCTTATAAATGTTTCTGTTTCCTATATGCCGATGTTTATACTTATCAAACGTTAGTATAAATATGTAAATGATACGATATCAACACATATGAATAAGAATTCTTAAGCAAATATATGAATATATTACAAAACTGCAAGAGAAGACGCTAGATGAAAATTTATTTTATTTTATTCGAAATAGCCCGCAAATATAAGTTTGTCAACACATATCATTTGTAAAGCTTGTAACTCTCGTCGAACTCTTTGAAGCGAGTCCGACTTGTAATTGTTTTTTTTTTCTTGTGCGATGATTTCGCTCATCGCTATGCTAATTTGGTCACGGTATGGTAAATCTCCTGGAACACATGTAAACCCCATCACAGCACGTGACCGCGCGTCCCCCGTCGTTCCCATGGCGTTCTTGCGCGCAGTTCCGTCACCGATATGGCGTGCTATTTAGTATTAACATAGCTAATTAAACGGTACGTAATGAGAGGAATGGAGTTCTCATGGTGTTCTTTGTAGTGATATGTTTAGTCACGGCATTGTTGCTTGAACATTTATAAGTATCGGTTAGAATTTGCAGTAATAGTGTTGTTCCTGGATGGATTCGGGTCGGCACTGTTGGGTAAGCACGTTGATACGTTTTTATATTTCAATAATTTTCGATTTTTTCTGAGATACCTATCTCACAACAATATATCTTCACACCAAATCCCTTGATAGTGTAAAAGAGGTATAAGCGGAGGGAACATAGACTCCTGATTCACAGTTCCTACATGCTTGTCTTGCTTTCTCCATATTCTTAGGTATACGACTGGTAAATATCTAGTGTAGTCGATATCTTAAATTCAACAATTTATTATTATATATAACGATGTATACTACGCTCTATTAAAAATTAAACGAATACGTTTCAGTTAGGGATAATTTAAACAGAGATGTAACAGTAAATAAATCGAGAACAAGTTAATGCAAGCCATGGTTCCTTTTAAACGTTATACAGGTCCATATGGTAGTAGATGTTCTCCTAGTCATAGAACCTCCACTGCCTTATGAACCTGTATAAATCTGCTGGTCCTACAACCGGGATGACTCTCCCGTGACGGCACAAGTATGGCGACAATGCTGTGCACAACACTCATTGTCAATAAAGATTACAACTGAAGGTAAAACAACAATAACGCTTATGAGGTGATTTTTGAATGGGTTCAACAGTTCCTCGTTATTACTATTTGGCCACTTGGACGTGGTAAAGTCGATGATTGTGTGGTCACATCACTAGACCAACCTCGCATTATAATAGGCGTTTTGTTTACAATGCCAACTGAAGGGGAATCGTATGCTCAGGCACATTGGTGATCCGACCCTCGCGCACCAAAACCAACCCTACACCCACCACAATAGGGCATAACTTCCCCTAAACGTGCCTCGCCTCTCCCATTCTAACTGCATACGACCGGAAGGTCACAAGTGCAGTGGCCGGGGGTCCTTATATCGATCAATATAGAGGCGATATCCGCGCGGCGGCGCTAGTGTTTATGAGGACAAGAGATCAATAACTCAAATTGAGTTCCCGTCGCCTATCTTTGTTCGGGAGTTAACTACAAGTGTTTTTTTTACTCTTGTTCGCATATTTCATCGGTGTCGGATAAAGTTATGTTTTATAACGCTCGCTTTGAGTGGCATGTGTCGGGGTCGTTGAACTCTGAGAATATTAGGTATGGTGAAGAATTCCCAGTGAACAAATCGCAGAGCAATAATTTTTACTCACTTATTTTCAATAAGGTGGTGTAGTCTTAACCACGTACCAATTGTACCAAGCAGGCTCCGTGCTAGTAGGGACCCTCTGCTCTGCTCTAACAACGTCCTTAAAACAATCTATGTGACCTTAATCCTCAAAATGATAGCAAATCACAGGACCGGCACTCCAATGAGCGTATTCTTTGTCCATTGCTCAACATTTCCTCAATAAGCACTTGAAGTGATAAAACTATCCTACTAATAATGATAAAGTATATGTAAGTGTATGTACTTTTAAAGGGTTTGGTATGACACACACTGGGATAACATAAAAGCACTTTTAATCCTAAAAAACGAATAGTTCTATTAGGGTATTTTACGCTGCTGAACAAGCTGTGCTCCTCAGCACAACCGAGGAGCACAGCTTGTCAGTTTTATATGAAAGCTGATGTTTTAGTCCACAGCAAGAATTTGCCTGAAGTGTAGTCCGTCTAGTCAGTAGGTAAACCAAGTACCCGTACCCGTCAGACTCGAGTTTATTGCCGCTTTTATATTTAGCCAAAGTGTGGCTGAGAGTTGTACTGTTCGTGACCTCTACGTTGACGCCAGGCGCTCCAAAAAATCGATTTTTAGAGAATTCTTTCAGACAGCGCGAGCGCAGGGGTTAAATGTAATTATTTTTATAGTGTAAAGCAAACATGCAGTTGAAGGCTTGTGATCATTACCGACGCCCTTAAATATCACCACATCAACCCACAATTGTCGTATTCTCTTTAGTTATTGATCTATTTTCCATCTTCCCTCCAATGGGCATTACAGTGCGGTACAACTTCTGACTACTTATAGGACTTTTCTTGATGCTTGCAAGTCGATTGAATTCTACCTTAGATGTTACAAACAGATGGACAATATAACGACGTATACCTGATCTGATCGGGGCGACAATAACAGAGGTAGATATGCAAAAAACGGTGTGTCCGTTAGTTCCGCGCCCCGCTGACAGTCTGCCGCGCGTCTGGACAATGCGGCATCAGACAAAGGGTTATTAACCGCGCGGACGTTTTTTTATAAAAATGCGTGCATTCTGTTTCATGCGCCGGCCACAGACCGCCCCTGGACAGATGCAATATATTAACAGCGTGAGCCGATTTTTGGCCCAATGGTTATGGGACGATATACCTGTGCACGTAAAAATCGGCTACGGTCTCATTTTGAAGAGCCTGAACTGTAGATATAAGCTAGTGATGCGACTCGAGTCATGTTTTTACTCGAGTCACTCGAGTCAGTTTGTCAAACTCGTACTCGAGTGAAAAAAATCCTACTCGAGTGAACTTGCACTCGAGTTACCGAGTGAACTCGAGTCACCGAGTGAACTCGTCACTCGAGTGACATTTTTACTCGAGTGAGGGAACAATCTTACTCGTCGCTAGTCGCAAATTCCTACTCGAGTCGCCTCACTAATATAAGCGAACTATGGCCACACATAGTTCTGTTTTCGAGGGTTAACCCGTACCTAACATTACTACGTGTGTAACGATTCATAATCATCATCATCATCAATCGGAGGAAATCCACTGCTGGACACAGACCTCCCCCAAAGAACGCCAAAGGTTAGGGTCACGAGCCACTGGCATCCAGCGACTCCCTGTGTAACGATCATTTCTACTAATTGTAAATAGTGTTTACTCTGTTGGGAGATTAAGGGGCCATATGTGATGAACTTGCCACGGACCTCGAACGATATTGTTATGTCACTGCTCCGAGGCACAGGGCCGTCATCCTGAGCATTGCTTAGCCAACAACAGGTTTGATTAGTACTTTCATAAGTGTGAAAGAAGAAATAATTTAAACATAATTTAGGCAAAGCAAACTGGATAAGATTATTCATTCGACCGTGTGCAGGTCACAACAGTGGCGTGCTTGTCGTGCACAACTTGACACACCTTCCCGTTTCACGCGGAGCCGAAACGGAGGCAAAATAAAGTCCGAGGCACGCCGGGCGCGCGCGGCTAGTGTAAAATGATCACCCGTCCACAGTCTGTTTGTGAGTGGTCTGTGCTTAGTTAAATCGAGTTGAAAATTGGCGCGGTCGGAGCCCCGAGCGGGCGGCGAGCCCGTGAACTTTGAATTGAAACCACACTTTTTGATTTAACCCGAACATGGCGACGTCATCATGATCACACCTGTGCGGTGTGATATAAGCCTGGAGACATGTAGGTGCGGCTAAACCACAGTGGTAGATGCCATGTAATTTTTATAATTCCATTTTGAATAAAGACATTTTCACTTAATTTCGTTTATTTACCGGTTTCGACCGCATTACCCGCAAACTCCACGGTATATATTCTATAGCCGTCCTCGAGAAACTGACTATCTAACGCTGAAAGAATTGACAATTCGTACTAGTAGTCCCAGAGATTAGCGCGTTCAACCAATCTCTTCAGCATAATATAATATATTAGTGTTTATAGATAAGCTGCCATCTTGTTTTACCCTTCTGTACCCTACTGCATCAGAAGGGGGCGAATGCTTTCGAGCATAGGTATCTATGTATGTAGCTGTGTGTGTGTATGTATTTTCTTTCCCTTCTACTGCCTTAAAAGTTTGACGGATTTGAACGTATGATGAATCAAAATATATTTGAAGCAGTCGGGTTTAGTTTTATTTTTTTATTTTTAAAATATGTATAAACAATGTTACTGTGCTATACAGGCTTATTTTTTGGTCACCGGCCAAATTTTCAGGGTTTGTTCTGAATCAATTATACATTCGATTTATGAAATAAAAAATATTAAAAAAATAATTAGATACAATTACTTTGTCCCACGTTGTAAAACATATTTCTTGGTCACCACGTGCATCACACTCGCGACTCACGGTAGGCCGACGTCACTGACTTTGAATTCGATACTTTCGTGTAATAACAATTCGATGTATTTTTAAGGACCATTTGAAATCGATTTTTATTTAATAAAATATTACAACTAAAAATTTAAACACACTCTTGGAATTGTGTCTACTTCCATATATAAAGTAGTGCAGTAATGGCATTGCAGTCGAACGGAGCTCGGCACCACGTAAGCACTTCGCGTTTTGTCATACGTGTCGTCAAACTCAAGTGTATATTATCGGTTCATGACGATGCATGATGCAGCTATGCATTAATCTCTTTTATCCTAAAGCAATGAAGGAGAGCAGACGTCGATACAGCGTTTTTAAAGTATTCGTAGCAAATGCAATGCGCTACCTCCGGCCTCGTCGATAATCAAGCCCTTACCAATTCAGCCAATGCCCTTCATTATTATTATCAAAGTCCGCAGACTGTCGGAAGTGATAAAATTATCATTGGAACTTATTAAAACCCTTTCTGACATTTTTGCCGAGCTCGACACGTTTGAGGTGTTTTTGTACAAATTGACGTTGAAGGTTCTAGAGCCTCGATAATTAGGTCGTGATTAACAAAGTTTGGGTTTTCAAAAAGGAGGTCTTTTGGGCGCGGAATTATAATTTACTTTTAGTATTTCCTTTTTCAATAAAATTTCCGAAAATACCCTTTGAGACTTTAAATATGAAGAAGTGGGAGGAATTTAAAGTGGCGGTGGTAGGTGTACCTACTGATTTTACCAAACTGCGCTAGATGGAGGATTCCTTTTTCTTTTATTCGATTCTTACAACTACTCGATTATCTACTCGATGTCAATACTGCCTCATGGTGTAGTGTTATGCGTGTTCAGACACAGATCCTTGGCCTCGGACTCGAATCCCAGGTCATACTAATAAGTTTATTTGGGATATTGAAGTTTCCAATAACAGTCCTAAGTTGGTAAGTTGGTTGTGTTACACTCCTGTGCAGGAGAGCTTATTCGCGCCTCTTTTTTTGTTTTTTTTTTTTAATTTTTTATTTTATATTATGGTATAGGGGGGAAAACGAGCAGTGGGAGCCATTTTCATGACTAAGCCCATAGACATCCGTATAGAAACTACACAGATGCGCTGCCCTCCTTTCTCCTCCTGCATCCATAGGCCATATTTCTCTCTAACCGTATCGGACCATGCCATCCTTTAGAAATAACGAGATAGAGGAATCGAATCGCTAGGGTTGAACCGGTGGTAGATGGACATTTTTGACGTTCAAAAAGCAATTTTTTTAATTCTATTTTGAATAAAAATATTTTGATTTTGATTTTGAATGTTATTTTTTCCGCTCTTGGGCACTATAAACGTCCCACGCAGTTGCCAGGTCTAGGACGGTGGATGATGTTGATGATGGTAATCACTTTCCGGCAGTTGCTCTGAGTTTTGTCAAAGCCCGACGTGGGCTCAAAGCGAGTCGCGACACACGCGGCCGCCGGACACAGTTATTATTCATTCAGGACGGAGGAACTTTACTCATTAAGTGTGCACTCGCCGCGGGGAGGCGCGTCGGAGGCGTCGCTCGGTCGTGCCCGTTGTTCTGGCCTGGGCTAATTGACGCGTGTTTGGTGACGTTTATTTTGATCGCAGCGGTCTTAATATAGGAGGACAAACGAGCAGTCGGAGCCATTTTGATGACTACCGACGCTCATAGAAATCTGCATAGAGGTTATATATGTAGTTGCTCTGCACTCCTTCCTTGCCCTCTTCATGGCGCACTGGATATTTAGACACGCAGTCGAAGGCTGTTTTAAAAAATCGTCTCTTCTCATCATCTTTAAAATTTTATCTTGGTTAGTGCATAGGTTATAATAATTTTTTAACAATTATGTAAACTAATGAAAATTTTCTTGTTCCAGGTAAGGGAGTTTTGATTATGCGATGGTAAAATAGATATAGTCATTAAATATACCTTCTAAGAAAAAGTAGATGACCAGATGCTTCAACAGCTTCTTTAGCCGTTTATATAAACCAAAACAACTAACACAATAATCACATTATCTGGTAGGTAACTTGTGAGGCTTCGCAACTGATGGCCTGAAGGAGGTACGAATGTGATCGAAGCCAGGCTAGAATGTAAGGATCATGATATGTGGCACTTTGTACTATCTGCCTACTCCGCTAGGTATTACGTCACGGGTTTGTGTTCTTAACTTCCGTAGTTACGTGATCTATATATATAAAACTCAAAGGTGACATAGTGATCTATCAACGCACAAACCAAACCACTGAACGGATCATGCTAGGACGGATAATTAGAAGTTAT
>LUGF01010174.1:155048-166144 GCA_001625245.1 Calycopis cecrops
CTAGTCTTTTCTTTGTCTTCCGAGAGATATTCCTGCCGTTCCAGATCTTTTGTAATTGGATCATAGTACTCTTCGCCATGCCAATTCTTCATTTATGTCCGGCGACGTACATAAATTGGATCTTTTGATCCAAAAAGGATTACGATTTTTCTTTTGAGTTCACCAAATCATTAGAATTTAACAACAAATCTAGTACTTGTCAGGCGACGACGGCAGACCTTGATTTATTTTAGACTAGCTGCTACCCGCGGCTTCGTTTGTTTGGTAGAAAAAAATATATGTACATTTTTCGAGCTGATGTCGCTCCTCACTCGTTCAACTATCTCCAGACTAAATATCACATCGATCCGTTAATCCGATATTATGTGCAAGAAGGATAAACAAACAAACACACTTTTGCATTTACAATATAAATATCTAAAATATTTATTATAATTTATTTCTTTGGAACACCAACGCAATCGACGAAAATCGAAATCGCTATTGGAGAGGTCTATGTTCAGCAGTGGACTGCAAAAGTCTGATGATGATGGTTGTGATGATGACACGTTATTGTATTTAAAGGACAGCAGTTCTAAAACAAGTATTTTTTAAAATATTTACAATAATTGGCAAATAAGAAAGGACTAAGTGCTTGATGAATATACAGAAACAATAAAAAATATAGGAGAAAGATATTGAACAGAATACAGATTAAAATTAACGATTGATTTTGATTTTTAACGATTGATTGAATCGTGTCTAACGATTGAAAAGTTTCCGACTGTAATTCGTGTATATTATTAAAAACAGATCTACGTCTCAATAAACGCTTTAACAATTCTATTCAATGGAATCATTTAAGCCTAGATTGATTTTACTGGAGCTGTTATAAAAAATATAATTCATCTTTGACACTCGGGGTGTTCGAGGTACCAAAAGAAATAAATGGGAAAATAGTTGGTGAGCATCTGGCTGACCCCTAGCAAGTTTTGGAAGAAAGACTATATCTAGCAAGATAGCATAGCTGTCTCTTTACGACCAGATATATCGTGTGGGCGAGAGGTACCTCCCTTCGTGCCGGCCCAATTCCGGCGCAATGCAGCATGGAACCACCTCGTAAATTACCAATTTGTGTCGTATGCACGTCACTTCCTACAGGGACGTGTTAATAAACTTGCAGGCGGCCAACTCTGTCAATTTATTCCTAACAAAAGAGCTACTTTCGTTTACTGATCATGTGAATATGGATGAGGGGAAAGAGGTGTGATATGTTTATGTATGTACACAGTATGTTGACTGTCTAGTCGAGTGGCAAGCGTGCTGATAGTGGCGTCTTGGGTTTGATTCCCGTGTATGATCGTAGAGCTAGATTGAGATATCAAAGCATTGTTGAAATTTCCATGCAATTAAGCAGGCTTGGATTCTGTAACTTCAAGGCTACCTCCGAACAGGTGACTTGCTTAGCGCGGAGAGCACAGTGACGTATATCCTAGTTACACCTAGGCTACACCGACGGTACAAGCTGCAGTGTGGCCGGTCACTATCATCATCCCGATGACAAAAAAATGTAAATCCGAGATTACGCTCATGTCGGGAGTAGGTAAATGGCTAGGCGCAAAGCAAATGATGTCTATTTGCGGAAGCTACCATAGGGCCTTATTAATAAACATAAATTAACTTTACTCCAAGTATAAAATTAGAATCTATCAAATTCATTATTAATAATAAATTTTGACAGATACTAGTTTAATACATGGAGTAAAGTTAATCTATGTTTATTAATAAAGGGGTTAAACTTAAGAGTTTATGAGTTAAGTTAGAGTTATATCTACGAGTAAGTAGGGTACTAATCTTATTTAAAAACGTCTCTAAACTATTTTAGAACTACATATCTGTCTTGGCTAAATGACAGAGAGTTAGCGCGGGGTTTCCTAGCGTATTATGGGTGCCATTAAGTATATGTTTGTAAGTACTGTCCACTGTCGGGACCCACGGGGGTGTAGTAATCACAGGCCGATCATTAATCATGGCGCACGAGGGCGATTGATTCCGATAGTGGCATTTTTTGTTGTCTCACTCTGTCCCACCGCGGTACATTGGATGTGCGTTACGGTCGGACTCGCTTGTTGAGTCCACTTGGGCTGGATTATTAATGGTAATGGTTGGGTATATTTTTAGCCAACTCCGGGGTAAATAAATTTTAATCTCATGAACTGTAAAAATTTTCATAGATTACTTATATTTCTGTTGTTGCAATAACAACAAATACTAAAAAAAAATAGAATAAACATTTAGGAAGTAGATCCGTTTGTCATATGGGACACCAGTTTTAAGCTAGTTTTTTTATACTTGCACAATGGTACGGAACCCTCCGATTGCGAGACCGACTAGCACTTGGGCGGTTTTTCGATTTACACAAAGGAAACGTGTCGTGTGGGCATAACACGACTTGTCGGATTGAAACGTGAGAGAAGTTGTGAAACGAATTGCCTACAATAAAAATATGAAATGACTTTGTCACGTGGTTTGTTTGTGTTCCTATAGCCTGCCACGTGAACGTGAAAAGCGTTTAGTAAGAGGTAGTGCCACGCTGCATGCATGCAGCCGAATTGTGCCGACCGGGGAGGTACCTCTCACACGATATCGGCGTAAACTTAGAGCTGTGTGCGGTGTGTAGTAGCCGGTGGCCCATGGATGGGGAAGGAGGAAGGAAGGCAACGCATCTGTATAACATCTATGCGGATGTCTATGGGCGTTAGTCATGAAAATGGCTTAAAATTCTCATTTGCCCCCCTATAATTTAAAAAAAAATCTAGTTTTGTCATGACTCTTTGAGTGTGTCTGTTCCCATCCACGACAAAGGCTGCAAATATCCGCTTCACTTTCCCGTCCGTGCCATCCTTATTCGGCAGAAATGCATTCTATAGAAACGTCTGATGGGGTCGGCACACACTTCACTCCAATAAATAATTACAATTCATTTAAATTAGCCAACGAGAAGCCACTTGGACACAATAAGCGCATGTGCTGGGGTAGTCGATATTGTGCGCGGTGGTTTTGTGCGGAATAAATGAAATCGTTTTTGTCGAGCACCGAACCCCCTGCCCGCGACAATGGCGTTTGCCGTGGCCGCAACAGCGGTGACGCGGCGGGTTTTGTTGTACAACCGTCGCGCGTCGTGCCGCGGTTACGGCTCTACACGCTTTGTGTTAATTCACAATGGTTATTGGTTGGTGATTGGAGTAGTGATAAAAGTATGCCGCGCTAGTTGGACTAGAGGTCGCGGGTTCCCTAATAAGTATTATATCTCTATCTCTCTATCTCTCTGTCTCTCACTCTCTCACACACACACTCTGAAAGAATTCGTGCCAGTAATCCAGAGATTAGCGCGTACAACGTAATGTCAGAGTTGCCTTTACTGTATACCGTGATTATATGTCTTATTTGTCAGATCTACGTGATTTGTGTAATGTTGTCTTGTTTCTGGAATAAAGATCTTCTATTCTATTCTATTCTACAATCAAACAAACATTCTTCGGCTTTAAAATATTAGTACCTATCGATTATTGAGTACCCACGTATGTACGCCGGGTCAGGTTAACGCGGATTGATACCTAAATCCACAAAATACTATCATACCTATATAATTTGTAGTTTCGTTTGCGAACCATTTCGTAACCACTGGGTTATTCGCCTGTATCGGATATTGAAATTCGGCACACCACGTAAGTTGGCGACAGTGCGAGACGGTACGATCTTTAATTTATTGTACTCGTGTCTGAAAGCTCTGAGTATTGTGAAGTAATGGATGTACACGTGAAGGATAGATATTTTAGACTAGACCTAGATCTGTCTTCGATGGGTGTGTGGACTAGATAAGGTTTTACGGCGTTTTATTATGAAGTGACAACATCAGTATAGACGACATGGAAAAATTAGAAAATAAGTTCACTAGATCCAGGTTTTGATAGGTGTCGTTTGATGTTCCTGTATACATAACTAGCTTCCGCCCGCAGCTTCGCCTGCGTGGATTTCGGACTTCAAAAATGGAGTTATAATACATATAAACCTTTATCTTGAATCACTCTATTTAAAAAAACCCCATCAAAATCTGTCGCGTAGTTAAAGATCTAAGCATACAGACACACAGACAGCGTAAATCTATGTGATTGGGTTTAACATTCCGATGGCGAGTATCACACTCATTTATTTAGCTCATAAACATCCGCATGCATGGTAAAATATGCGGCCTTTGCCCTGGTCCATTTGTGGCTGTGAGCTGCACCTAGCGCGACAACATAGCAGTCTCTTAGGCACTCGTAGATAGAGCCATTTGTCACGATCTCTACATCATTATTGTTCTGAACCACATGTAATGTGTAATACCGGTGTGGGCCGCTTGAGGCCGCGTCGGTCGCTGCCGCGCGGTTTATATGGTGATTTTGGTGTTAGCGGCCATGTTTTATTGTTACATCGGATTGATCGCTCGCGTCTTTGAATTGCAGACGCCTAATATCGCATTCAGATTTGAGTTGTGATCACTACTATAATTTATGTGTTGTTTTCCCTGTTAATATTATCAGGAGTGTAAATTAATTGTCTAACTAACTGAACTTTGAGTGATTTGTGTTTGATTATAAGTTGAATAAAAGACTATTAAGAACCCGCTTGACGAAGTTTGATGCAGATGCATCTGTCGGCCGATTGCTGCTTCACGGAAGGCTAAGTATATCTCATTACACGCTTGAAATTTATGGCCATAGGTTTTATAGGTTAAAGTGTAAAAAATATTAAGCCGGACCCCGGAGACACCAAGTAATTGCACCTATTTAAATCTAATTTAGCTCTGCGTAATCGCAGACAAAGTTCATTCTGACTTGTGCCCTGAGTATACCACCTTCCTTCCACTGCGCAATAAACCCACGGGCAGAACTGAACAATTATACTTTTGATAACGCGGTTTAAATAGAATATAATAGGCTTTATTTAGAACAAAGTAACATTAGACAAACAATACAATTATTTTTCACAATTTGCACATGAAATCTAGGAAATACAGAAATATAATTAAAGTGAAGAAACTTACGGTACATATATTGTATATCTGCAGTCCTTGTCCTATGGTGATATGCTAGTAGCTGTCACTAGCCACGCCACGCTCGTACTGTCAAAAATCCCTCCCTCTAGGATGTCATCTGTACCTAACCACAGACAACACATCCATAGGTAACAACACTTTTAACAAAAATTCGTTTGAATATCTGGTCTTCCATATTAACGACACCATGACATCACAGATACTTCATTGCGTTGTATAAAGCCTTCTGCGAAAGTCTTTATCTATGCATGATGGTGTTGTGATGGTGTTTATCTCATCACTTACCTTTATTATGGAATGTGGGAAGAAGTAGGTAGGTACCAACACTTGAATCTGCGCACCTTTGTACTATAACATGTATATAATAAAATAATACAGGTTTTGTCCGTACCGGTAACCTGTTTCTATATTTAAGCACCCTAATGGCACCATATCTTTAATCCCTATATTTTATCTTTTGTCTTATTATAATCTCGGTAGCTTAATATTAATATAGTCACTGACCGCGCGCACGCAAGTCGCCGTTGCTTCGGGTTCATGAGCTTAAGTAATTGCCAATCATCAACCGAATGAATAAGCATATTGTGTACCCCTCCCCCCTCCGCGTAGGGGGCCCGACCCCCCGACATCGGCGTGCAAGTCATCCAGCTGATTGAGATAACGTATGTTTTGTTTGTCGTATAATAATTTGGGATTGCGCGTCCAATGCGATTCCGAAATTGTTTGGGGGGCCGTGAAATGGCCGTATTGACAATCACTTAGCGAGTTTGGCATGTGTTGTGGTTTGTATGTGTGTGTGCGTGTGTGTGTGTGGGAGTTAGGGTCTATGAACATAGGCACACAAAGACGCAATCAATTGAAACTAGTTTTAAATGTGTCAAAGGTCGGCAACGCATCTGTTAGACCTCTGGTGTTACGGATGGCTGTGGGCGTTGGTGATCACTTTACATCAGGTGACTCAACTGCTCGTTTGCCTCCTGTGCTATAAAAAACGCGTGTCACCACATGCGACTAGAGTTTACTCCATAAGAGCGAACACGATCCTTGTGAAAGGTGCGCAAGAGATGTGATTGACGTAATCGCTGTCAGAGTTAGGTTGGTGTTATACTCGGCCACTTACTGTGTCTCAAACTTTTACTCATATTTTTTTCACATTGCGCCTTTAATCGTTGCTTAAGAAGTCTTATTATAAATCTTATCTGAATGAGAATCCCGGATAACGTTCAAAGCCTTTCTATAAATAGATTAGAAAAAAGGTAAAAAAAGCGTTTGTGAGATTAAATAATATTAAAAGTATAAGAGAATTTGTAGAGGATAAGGTTAAAATATACCAAAATAAATTGGAGAAAATAAAGAAAACCTTGTGAATAGGTTTTTCGTTTCGGCTGTGTCAGTGCAATAAATATTTATCTAATGTATTTTATTTCTATCTTATCAAAGAAAAGGACCTGCTGAGTCTGTTATTCCAGTGATCCTATGATAGGTAAATATATACACATATAATAACGTAGGAAGAGTCGGAGTTTTGGTGACTACCGACGCCCATAGACATCTGAATAATATATAATTAAACAGACGTGTTGTACCCTTTCCTGTCATGTACATAGTAATATTTCCTTGCCTTGCCAATATAGTCTAGGTTCCTAAGAGTCTAGGACATATTTTCGAATGTAAAACCTAACCTCGAAGCGCAAATTAAATTCAGCCCGTGCATATTAAGTGGAAGAACTATTCAGGCTCATCGTTAACAGAACGTCTAGCTCTTTGAGGTTCGTCGGTACTACCTCCCTCCTCGTTTATAATTCGATTTTGCATAGTCTGCGGAGATTTGATGTGTAGCTCACGCTTCACGGGCGTGCGCGTCTCGCGGGAGCACACACTGGCGGGAGGGCTTTAGGTGAATTGAGTCTTTAAGAAAGTTTGATACTCTTATTAAGATGCACATGTATTTATGATGTGGAGAATTTTCTTTCATCTACTTGTCTTGTCTTAATTTTGCACGTATATTACTCATTACAATAAAACTACTTTACTTTTTGACGACCATGCTGGCACAGTGGTACAGGGCTCGGATAGGTGGAGCATGTTGCGCCAGGGGTCGGTCGGGGTTCGAATACCGCCTTGGTCATGGATGTTTATATATGTATTTATATGTACTTATATAATAAAAATCTTAAAATTATAAAATTTCTTAAATTTATAAAACATATCAAAAATATCCCGTTGTCTAGTACCCGTAACACAAGTCCTTACGTTACTTAGCACGTGGCTAGGCTAACGTGGTGTGTAAAGTCCACAGATATTTTTTTTTTGTATTCATTGCTTTTACGGATTTTATTACGGTTTATTTCATTATTTTACAAACAGTTCAGTCCACTCGTGACCAAAGTTGCTGTAAAACTTCTGAAACCTCGGGCTTGTAAAATAATTAAATAAATCGCAACAAAATCAACTAAAGTTGTTTTATTATAACAAGTTATTTTGTCATTATAATCATCGACATCGTTCGGAAGTGAGGATGTAATGATCACGAGCGGGACATCTGCATCGGAGCGATTGATTATGATCATCAATCACAACTCACTTTTAGGGAGATAGGTCAATACAAACATTTCCCATGATTACTTTGGACATCTCAATAAAAGTTGTACGTACTCGTATGAATAAACTGTAGTTAGATCTTTGGCGGTAGAAAAGAATACATATATAGACTATATTATGTAAATTGACTATATATACATATATTCAAATGAACCTTTTCTAAGGGTAACACTAAGAATATTCACACTGAAAAGAACTGGAAAAATAATTACATACTAATTTTTTTATTATTTTTTTCGGTATTTATAAGTACGTAAAGGATACAATGAGCTCCGTTATAAAAGTATACATTATTTGTGTTATACAAAGATGCAAGAATCAAAGTAGCTATAAAACATTTGCAGAGCAGCTACGGCTGTCGCCCGGACGTTTCAGGGAAGCGCCGGTTTACGAGTTGCACCGCAGCGATGCGTTCGGCTCGACGTGACGCGTTTTAATTATGCGAGCTTCTTTGTCCCGCCGTCCGCGTCCCGTTGATATCGCGCGCTGATTGGATCCATTCAAGTGTTTATGATGAATTACGTTGTGATTGGTGAGTTTTGACGTATAGTTATGGAATTGGATGCGGGTTTTTAGCTATGGTTTACGGATGTAGTGCAGATTGGAAATGGATGCCTGTTTTTGGAAATATTTTGCGGAGGATTGAAAATTACAATATGTAGGAGTTACATTTTACTAGATATTTCGAAATCCATTCAAGTGTTTATGATGAATTAAGTTGTGATTGGTGAATTTTGTCGGATAGTGTACAGAATTGAATGTGGGATTTAGCTATGGTTAGTGGTGTTTTACGGATGCACTGTAGATTGAAAATAAATTAGGTTTGAAGATATTTTGTAGAGAATATTGAAAATTCGAATATTCAGAAGTTAGTTTTGCTAAATAGCACTTTTATTATAAAAGGCAGCCAATAAACTGTCCCGTTGATGTTGCACGCTGATTGGTCCATTCAAGTGTTTGTGATGAATAATTATGTTGTGATTGGTGAATTAGTCGGTGTTTAGAATTGGATGCGGAGTTCTAGTTATGGTTTGCGGACGTACACAGATTGAACATAGATTGGTTTGAAGATATTTTGTGGAGAATATTGAATATTTTACTATCGGAGTTAGTTTTGCTAAATAGGACTTTTATTACTTAAGTTAGTAAATGGGCTGCCGTGTTGATTGGATCCTTTCAAGTGATTATTCTTATCATTATGTTATGATAAGCGAGTAAAAATAGATTAAATCAGGTTCCATACACTCCCCCTCGGCGGTTCTCCACATTGTCGTGGTAAGGATGCTTAGTTACCGTGGCTTGGACTCCACGGCGAAGCCAAGAGGGATCCCAGGAGGGGACACTCCGAGTGGGCTTCACCAAGGACCACACGGGATGCGTCCATGGAGGAGGGGGAGGCGAGGTGTCTCGGTGTGTCGTTGCCGTGCACCCTATCTCCCGCGACCGAACGGGAGCGCACCGTCTGATGTGTTGGCCGCAGAGGAAGAGGAGATGCGGTGTGTCGTTGCCCTCCACCCTGTCCTCTGGCCGTTGGCCGTTTAATGGTTGGTCCGTCGCCCAGCGGATGGGACCAGCCAATGCCGGAGGTCCTCCACCCGTCCCTCTGAATCAGAAGATGGCGGCGTGGATTAGGACGACCGGCGTGGTGTGCTCCGTTGGAGTGTTAAGACCAGGGGTTAGGAGGGGAACCTGACCCCAATGCACAGTTCCGACGTGGAGTAGGGACTGTTCAAAGGCAGCCGGACAGTTCCCAAAGTGGAGGAGTCTGGCCTATTCACCGAGGCCAGCCTGTCGCTGGAGGCGCCTTATTGATTTTAGATCCGGGGCCCTCCAATTATAGCGGTTGACAGGGGCTTAGTCGATAGGGGCAATTTAGCTGTCGAGCCCGACACTGTACCCGGTTGAGCCCCCTGAGCTCCAGGGTAGCGTACGTAAAGGTATTCAGATATTCCCCTGCTTTACCAAAAAAAATGGTTCCATACACTCCGAAATTCAAATTTATGAAAGATCACATGCTTCGAAATTAAGAAATAAACATAAACTGCAAATTGACAAAGTAAGAACTAATTACGGTAAAAAAACAATTTTGTTTGAAGGAGTACAGTTATTCATCCAAATAAAATAAAGGAAAAGGGTATAAAAATATTTAAAACTAAACTTAAAGATTATATCTTATCCTCACCATAGTAACTAAAGAATTCTTGTATCTAACGGCCCAGATGTTAAAAATGTTTATTACAAACATTTAAAAAATCATTCATTGTTTCTCATTTTAAGTGAATTGTAAAATTCTTATGAGAAATAAAGTTTCTTTAAACATATTTACGGATGCACTGCAGATTGAAAATGGATGCATGGTTTTGAAGACATTTTGTAGTTAATTTTTTAAAATTACAATATTCGGGAGATAATTTTACTACATATTTCTGGAAGCCAATGAGCTGTCCAGTTGATATCGCACGCTAATTGGATCCATTCGAGTGTTTACGATGACTCATTATGTTGTGATTGGTGAGTTTAGACGGATGGTGTATACAATTGGTTATGGGGCTTTAGTAATGGCTTACGGATATTTATAGCAGTTTCAAAATAGATTAGGTTTGAAGATATTTTGAAAATTACAATATTCGAGAGGTCATATAACTAGACAGGACATTAGTCTTCTTTGATGGATAAGTCGAGATACGTAGTCTCACATGACGTTTACTTCTTTTATGATTTTTTGTGTTGGTAAGTATAAGAAAGTATGTGAATAAAGTGTTTTTACTGTATAAGGGGCAAACGAGCGATCGGCGCCACGTTCATGTACTACAGATGCGTTGCCCCCCTTCCTGTTCTTACCTCCATGGCCCACTGGCTACTTATGCAGTTCAAGAAACGCGCTAGCACAGCTGTCACTTCACGCCGGATTCGTGCAAGCGAGAGGTACCTCCCCGTTCGTACCGGCCCCATTCGGCTGCATGTAACTACCTCTCACTGTATTTAACTGTTTTTACCTTATGAATTATTGTAGCCTCGATCGAGTTGGAACGATCATGTAACATTAAGTGAAGACTAGGCTACTATTACTTAGTAGGGTATTATGAATGCGCTGGATCACTGACAGGATGGGGTAAAGAAAAACGCCTCTGTAATATATCGTAAAGCCATTGCTCGTCTGTTCGTGCGGATGTTTGAGGGTGTCGCGTGTCACCGTCACAACGTCACCCAGGTGCGTGTACAAAATTTATAGCTCTTCCCTTTTTTTTAAATACATGACAGGGCTATGCAAATGCTAGCAAAAAAATGGTCAGACTGTAAATTTCTAGTCCGCGTTCGATTTGTTTCTAAAAAGATTTTGAAATAAATCGCCGCGCGCGGCCGCTATTAAATATCGGATTGACAAAAAAAATCAATGTGCACGTGCCGTTTTTTA
>LUGF01010174.1:195489-208309 GCA_001625245.1 Calycopis cecrops
ACCGCGCGCCATGGACAAGAGAACGTGTAGAGATAACAATGATATGTGATTTTTGATTCTGGTGAAAAAGGTCTTGATAACCCGACAACAAATGATCCAACGGGGATTCCGTTTTACCTTTTGAACAGAACCCTAAAAAAACAGTCAAATCACCGAAACACTCGGACTGCCGCAATAAAAAAGCTGATTAGCCAGCTCGTGTTAATACGGCGCGTGTGGCAGCGCTCAGTACCATGCCACACGATGCGGTGCGGCGCCGCACCGCAGGTCATCTCGCCGGACTACCGACCACACGGTGAGTGCGGCGCCGCAACGTTTTGCGGCACCGTAGCAGCGACGGAGCTTTAGCACGGCATTCTGACATACATTTTTATAAGTAGGAAACCGGAGCGGCACCGGTCAGGCGCCGCACCGCCGCCGCACTGCATCGTGTGGCATGGCTCTTATTCAGGCTTCGGTGTAAATTTTATTATGTTGGCAACACTGTCGGCGGCGGGCGGGTGTTTGTGCTGGTTTTTATAGTCCACTCGGGTAATTGAATGCGCTTTTAACTCCCGTGCAGTGTGTTGAAAGTGTGTTCACACTTCGCGTGGGGATAGCGTTGGAAAATCTGTTTTGATGTATTGTGACTAGCTGCATGTATGCTGAATTTACTGTCATGATAACGTGTGATGTTAGGGTGATGTCAGCACATTACCTTGTTTTATGAAATTGAGATTTGTTAAACAATTATTTTTGTAACATTGTGCGTACATTTTTCTACGTAGAAACCATGACTTGTTTATAACGAAGGCAAAAATGAAAATTATTATCAAATTCCGCGCAGTCGTTTGGAACTTCTGCATGTTATTTTTATAGAACATTTAAGGGTGTATACGATGGTGTGTGCCAGATTCCGACCCTGGTTATGGCAGCTTCTACCGAGCTACTCATAATAAAATTCTCCGCACACACAAAAAAAAATTGAAAAAAGACCGACTTAGGCCGGCTACATATAGTTGATCCGAAAATTCGACAAATGTGCACGTATGTGCACATAATATACGAATTTTCAGAACTTTTCGAATGAAATTATTATTATATAAAGCCCTGTATAGTTTGTTCTGTTGTTAGGCAAAGGCCTCTCCCCATTTTTTCCTATTTTTTTTTATCCAGAGCTTCTTTACGCCGCTCCGCATACAACGCAAAAGTACAGTAGATATGAATGTGACAGATGCATAGTTTTGTATATACTGCGTTCGAAGTGCCGATTCGAAATTCCGAAACGAAATTTCGAAACTTACTGCCATACAAACCTGCGGTGACGTTGCAACCCAAGAACCGTCGGGAAAATTCCTGCCCTGCGAATTCGTAACTCAAAGCATCAGATCAGATGACTTTCTTTGACGCAAATGCAGAAATGCAAGGAATCAAAACCGAAGTTAGAAGCGTAGCATCCTAGTGGCCAATGTTTATGCGATTCCGCAGGTTCGTGTGCGAGGGTTGGATAATAATAGGATTATTTAACGTGTTTACTATATGGAACCACATAATGCCTTTGGTATGAAAAATAACTGATTTTATTGAGCACAAAATCCACAAACCTTAAAGGCAACAGCATAATATAAAGCATATATCTATTGAGGGACATACATTTTATGCCTAAGTTAAGAGTACTTACTCAACATCTATGTGATTGATTTTGTGTAAAAAATCAAGTGAAACAGTAACGCCGCGACCTCACTTATGTCTTTCACATCTTTCACTTCAAAATTATGTTAATTTCTAAACATGACATACATTTTTAGTTCTAATATCTATTCTACGTCTGATTCGGTAACGTGTGCACGAAGAGGGCGACGGCACCGCGACACGAAGGCAATCGTTCCCGTTACGTAAGGAAGGCTTCGCCGCAATCATTCGGACGGCACAGAGCCGGCGCATTCCGTCCCAGGTGCGGCGCGGGTTCGTTTCTCGTGGCAGAGTGCCAGCTACTTACCTGTCCGCTAAATGCAGCTACAGCGGCACATGGTCGTGAAGTTTGAGTAGTATTTAGTTGGGAAGGTTCTTCCGGCAATACCTAATTTCTTTTTTTTTTTGTTACGGTATAAAGGGGCAAACGAGCAGTCGGAGCCATTTTTTTTTTTACGACTACCGACGCCCATAGACATCCGCACTGAGAAGCGATGGATACAGATGCTTTGCCCTCATTCCTCCTCCCTCCATGGGCCACTGGCTACTTTTATACACATCGCTTTATTGTTGGGTGGAGAAGGAAGGGCAACTCACCTATATAATTTCTATGCAAATATCCAACGGCGTTGGTAGTCATGTAAATGGCTCCGACTGCTCGTTTTGCCGTTAAGAGGAAGGGCGAAAAAAAGAAAACACGTGGCACCATGATGATGAAGCAAACGGCCCGTGAAACCATAACCAGATAACCAGTCTCCGTTCGGATTTACGACAATTGTCCCGAAAGTACTGCGCCGTGTTGTAAAGTTGTTATTAATAAGGGACGCGCGGAGTCGAGCGCGGCGCTAGTGATGTGCGCTACTCTCGCTGTCGACATACAATGTCTGAGTTGACTTTACGAGCGATAGATAGGAGACACGATAACACGGTTTTAATGCCAATGCCGTTTAGTGTAAAAGTTCCATTGTGGTTCGCCGATATGTCGATTTGTTTTGGAGTTAAAGTTTTCACGTTGCGTATTCCCTTTCGCTCAGAAACAGTTGAACGGTGCGTCAAACAATTTCTCTGTGTTAAAAAAGAGAGTAATGCTTGTGAAATTTATCTCCACGAAAATTTTGTATATAATATTTTCCGAAGAATAACACATGAATATTGACTTATTTATACATGTCTATCTAATATATTTTAAACTATTGTACCGATTTTTGCCATTGTTTAACGATTAGAAAGCTACATTATCAAGAGGTATGTTTCATTATGATTGTCAATTTCTATTATTGACGCCCAACGAGGTGGGCACGGGTCGTCTAGTTTAGTATAAGGGCAAACGATCAGTCGGAGCCTTCTGAAACTGACCAAATTCCATAGACATCTGTATAATTGTCATACGGACGTGTTGTCCTAATTCCCTATTCCGCTCTTCCACAGATAACATTGACGATTGAATGCAAACCAACAAACACTAAATCAAATATTTCCCCTTTATAATATTAACTAGCTGCGCCCCGCGGCTTCGCCCGCGTAAATTTCGATATCGTGGAAAATCATTCCATGGCATCCCTCAGGAACATTTTTTCGGGATAAAAGCTATCCTATGTTACTTCTAATACCTCCAAGAACATGTGTACAAAATTTCATGATGATCGGTTGAGCAGTTTTCGCGTGAAAGGGTAACAAACAAACTTACATTCGCATTTATAATATTAGTATAGATAGGTATAGATAATGGAAAATTTTTCACATTTTTTCTTTTTTGTAAGATTCATATAAGATGGATAGTCATATAGTTTATCGAAGTAAATATCGATAAAAGAATATGACTAGCGCACATCCCTATTATACTATACGGCACTATCTATCCACCCGGCTTTGTCTGGTTTACGATGGCTTTATAAGCCTTAAAATGTTTATGCTCCTTGTATGAAAATATCCCCGTGGTTTATGATCGAAACATAGTATTCGGTGGTCCAAATAAAATATAAGTCGCATGCGGTCTGTGTGCAGTAAAAACGTTTATTACTCTCTCGCGTAAGGGGCAGGAGAACAAAGGGACCTACTGATAGGAGGTAGAGCCATGATGCGTTACAGCCAGACGGCTCAGCCGGGGAGGTACCTCCAGCTCACGTGACGTCACCGAGTGACAGGGCGGCTTGTCAGTTTCTCATAGATAATTTGAGAGGGAGAAAGACAGGACACTGTTCTGTTTACAGTTGTGTGTGTTAACGTCGGAGGTCATCTAATGGCTCCGTCTGCTCGTTTGTGAGATATTTAAAAAAAAGTTTCAAATCGAACCTCAACAACTGATCTAAGCCATCTATGGCTTGTTCAGTAATCTATTTTTTAATTCTCTTTAGTTTGTTGTTGGACCCTGTTTCACACTGATTAGGGCTTATCACTGCCACGTACGGTCCAGCGCGACGTGTGTAAACACTCCACACCCGTGTAATTTGGTATGCGCCGCACTCCGCGCGAGCAGGTAGCCGCCGCGGTGATTAATGGCTCACGATCCGCCGGTGATCGAGGTACAAGTGTTAGTTTCACGTGACGCGTAACGTGTGAACTTGGGTACATTTTTTACGGACGGTTATTTTTCGAACCAACGACCACTTTTTATATACCATAGATACACTTCTACTGTATACAATTAATGTATTCAAACCTGCTAAGCTTAGACCAGAAGAATCTTCAAAGTTTTAAAACTTTTTAAACCGGCACGCATCGACAATGATTATATTATCACTTTGACAATAAAATAAACGTTTTTGAAATTCCTTCTTTTTCTTATTTATTTATTTATTTATTTAATCATTTATGCACTCTAAAAATATACATAATAAACTTATTATCTACAATGCTGGCACAAAGGCACTACTTATTCCATAATTTTGGAATTTCTTCCAGTAGTCCTACTACAGGAAAATCTGATGGTGATTAGCAAAGATAGCGTGCTGCGTGTACAATTATATAAACAGAAACATAAATATCTCTCTCATCTTGTATTTCTTGAAAAAATTACTAATGTTTACGTAATAAAACATTCTGATCTTCATTTAAATCCAAATCTAGTAAAATGTTTTACCATCGTATACAGACAAACGACTCATCGCATGACGGTGTATTCAATCATACTCGTTAGCTAGCGCGTGTGGCAGTTGGTGGAATAATTTGAGTCTTCACGACGCTCGCACCCGGATGCACGCTTTAATTAGGAAGCGCTGAAGTTACGGCTACCAGCTACGGTGATAAATTTGATGAGCACCGCACGTAGAGCACGGTTATCTGCTCAGTCGTTGAGACTTAAGTCTAGTTTTAGAATTACTGCTTCGCTTAGTCGTGAGTTTCGATTCGGTTGAAGTATCGGAATTAAAAACAGCATGTACATCACTTCACCATTTGATACGACAGGGATCGTCAAGAACTTAATAAAAAGCAATCCCTAGTATTGTCGCTGTCTTTGGGCGTTTGAGTACCCTAAAAACCTTTATTTCACAAGAGCTTACAATTCTTAAGTTACATTACAATAATTCCAAGGTCCTTAGGGTTCCCTAGCCAAATGGCAAGAATCGGAACCCTTATAGATTCGTCATGTCTGTCTGTCCGTCCGTCCGCCCGTGCAATACAATCTCCATACATAAAACTGAATTTAAAAATATATTTTTTCATCCAACCTTTATGTGAGGGTATCTTTTAATAGGTCTTTAAAATGTCATGAGAGTCATCCTCCCTCTAACTTTTGAAATGAGAGAGAAAGAAATCTAAAAAATATATATGCTGAAAATCTCAATGGAAACTTTCAACGAAAATTGGTTTGAGCAATATATCATTATTAGTTTTCGAAAAATAATACATTTTCATAAAAACTCAAGTACAACTTTGTCATTTGTACAAATTGTATGAAAAACCAAGTTATTTTCTTTTCTGATAAAAACATCTCGCAGAGATACACCTACACCTTTCGTTGGTACGGATCCCTCGGTGTGCGAGTCCGACTCCCACTTGGCCGGTTTTTTTTATTTCTCTGGTCTATGGTCCTTTTATCAAGTGCCCTGATTTCGTATTTTATCTCTCTTTTTTTTTTATAAATAATTATCTGTGGACTTACACACCACATTAGTCTAGCCCCGTGCGAAGTACTGTAAGGACTTGTGTTACGGGTACGAGACAACGGTATATGTTTAATATGTTTTATAAAGGAGACTGAAAGGATTCCATACATTTCTGGGCCCAAATGTAATAAAATAAAAAGGGTATTAATTAAAAGGTTTCAAGTTACTAGTCCTTCGCAAGAATTTCTATAGGTTTTTGACAATCTAAGAGCTGAGATAATGGAGGTTTAGTAAAAGTGAGATTATGTTGCAACCTTGAACTGTCAGAATACGATACCTGAAGTATAAAAGGTCTTTTTATACACCAATGCTTACTATATTTAACCTTTTAACCTCTATGGTCTGATAAATAAGACATACAATATCTAGGTCGCACCGCCACCGTCTTAAAAATAAGACTAATTTCTGACTGTTGTTTTTGAAGTAATACTCCTATTTATAAAAAAAAATTGTCTTATTTGATATAATTTTGAAAATACAGACAGTATTTTCAAAATTATCTCATAATAGGACTCAAGGAATGGAACAATGTTTATTGTACAGTAAGACAGTAAGATATTAACAAAATAATATCGATTTTAGATAATTTTTGTAAGCACTAATTGGCTTAGATCATTTCTATATACCTCGGAGGACTAGGAGACTAAGAGGTAGTGCCATGCTTGTAATAGGTACTCTACATTTCTCCTATACTATAAATCACAGAGCAAAGTAATACTACTTTAAATATTATAAACTGGTACAGAGGGAAAGAATGTCTGAGTAATAAAACAACATGATAAAACATATTTTGTATTGTTCTTCAATTATAATTAAAATGTCATCCAGAAATTGTGCAGAGGGGACAATATTATCTTGGTACCTAGCCCAGCTTAGGTATATAATAAGGCCCGACTGCCTAGTGTATTGCAAGTATTAGTTGCTATTCCACAGTTAACACAGCGATCCATAATTTTAACAATATCCAATCCACAAGCCAGAGGTAAAGTCCAAAATAATAAATTCAAGTCAAACTTGCGAGCGATCTTCGGTGTTCAATGAAAGCCAGGGTCGTACGAGGTAAGCAGGGTCGGAGTCCGTAAAAACAATGCACTAATCGTCGGGAATCTAAAATAATCACATACGCACACAGAACGCATCGGGAAATACGAAACGAGTGAGCAAAAAATAACTGTCAAAAGTATCGAAGTATCAAGTGCCAGCTTATCATAAAATTCTCGCAGCTTATACAATTCATTACGATGATTCAAATCGACTAGAAATAAATAATTATATTTTTAGTTATAGTTTGGTTTATTGATGTTTTGTTATGAAATTATATTTTATTATGATGCTTATGTATTCTTCAAACATTTATTATATATTATGTAGCGCATAGGTTTTATTTTTCTTTAAATATTATATTCAACAATTAATCGATTTTGTCATGAAATATATGTTTTTTATATTTCTCCGTCTCCACATTGCTAAATGTCCTGATTCTTTCCTATTTTTATATACAAAAATAGGACCAATTTTTTAGACTACATCTTAACTTCTTACATTTGGGCCCACTAAGTTCAGCCTCCTTTGAGAAATTTTATATATTTAAGATTTTTATTATAGAAATACATATAATACATATATAGACATCCATGACCAAGGCGGGATTCGAAACCGCGACCCCTGGCGCAACATATATTTATTTATTTATTTATTTATTTAACATGCTCCACTTATCCGAGCCCTGTACCACTGCGCCAGCCTGGTCGTCAATATTTGTTATATGATCTTTGTTTTCTTTCTACCTTTCCATCGAATGCTGTAAACAATATAGTATAAATGCTAATGTAATGGCGAAGTTCACAATGCCAGTGGTCATCTGCTAATATGCGAAAGGTAGTCGGAAACAATACAAATGAAAGGCTTTGGGTCCGGGGACGCGACGCGACGTAAGTGGACTTTTGGGGGCCTGTCGTTATTTGGGAGCGTTTGTTTAATCCGGGTCCCGGGCCGGGTTTGTTTAGTAGAGCCTTCGCGCGCTTCGCAGGTGATACGTCGGCGACACAGTTATATATAAGTAGGTGTTTACATGTCAGGGAGGACTATGTCCGCCAAATTATCCCGAACGTATAAAAACATGGTCATCTCACCCCCCAGCTTGATACTCTTGTGTAGAGATGTCAGCTCGCTGTGCATCTTCTATCGTATTTATCACGGGGAGTGTTCCGAGGAATTGTTCGGATTAATACCTGCAGCTGAATTCCGTTATAGGACTTCGCGCCTAAATTCCAAATTCCACCGTCACCACCTAGATCCTCCGAAGTCCACTACTGTGCGCTATAAGCGCAATTTCATCCCACGCACCATTTCAATTTGGAATCAGCTGCCCCCTCGGTATTTCCGGACCGATCTTCATTCGATCTAGGGATCGTCAAGTAAAGAGCTTATTCTTTCCTCAAAGGTCGGCAACGCATCTGTTAGACCTCTGGTGTTACGGATGTCTGTGGGCGTTGGTGATCGCTTTACATCAGGTGACCTAACTGCTCGTTTGCCTCCTATCCTAAAAAAATGGTTGCGGTAATTTACGCTGACACAAGCAAATTAACAAAAAAGTTTCTTTAGGTTTGTGACGCTGGTAACGGATGTCTATGGGCGGCGCCATCCGTCTGCTCATTTTGCGCATTGCACCTAAAAAGCATTATAAATTTAATGTTTTGCGTATGCAGCTGGGGCAACTAAACAAAATGAAAATAGCAATATGTGATACAGCAAAAAAAAAGGATATTGTTATCTTAGTGACCTACTAGAAAGAAAATAATAAGAACCTACCTTTAATAGAAAAACTGTCTAAAGAAAACGTCAAAAAATGTCTGAATCGAAATTACTACCAGTGGGACCTAGTCTTGTCTTGGCTCTCAAAAAAGTTAAATAAATATTTGTGGTTTTTACCAATATTCCCAAGTGATCTCTCAGCCTGTTTTGAAACTGCCAAACTCTTAACATTTTTTTTTGGATCTACTTAATTCGACCTAAAAATAAACCAAACGTAATAACTTCTGAGAACCAGAAAGAGAATATGTACCACATAGTATATCGGTGTGTATATATCATAATAATAATCCTCTAAGCCGATTTCGGCTACGGCGGCCGTCTCTATAGAGACGAGCCAGATGCGCAGGACATATTATAGTGCACAAGTGTGCGCGCAGACACAAGTGCACTCTCTATTCCCTCACTCACATATTCCGATGGGACGGCAATCCGACACGACCGGTGAGAGATCAGGCGCAGGACCGACGGCTTAACGTGCTCTCCGAGGCACGGGGGTGTAACACCGCCAACTTCCTGGCTCCGGACTGTTATTAGAAATTGAAAAATCCCAATAACAATTTTTGGTCCGACCCGGGATTCGAACCCAGGACCTCACGTCTGTGGTTGAACACGCTTACCACTAGACCACGAGGCGTATATCATACATGTGCTACAGCATATTGGCCTCCTTCCTGCGACGAATTGAAATTGAAATGAATATTCATATTCAAGCGAATAGATATCAGTTCGTCTTCCTACGCATCTCTGGCCATTTATGCATGCAATTCATGCATCTGCCAAGCTGTCCGTTACACTGGCTGATCAAATATGTTATATGTAGTCGGGAAGGTTAGGGACTTCTGCATAAAATAATCATCAATCTTTGAAATTTTGACTATACCTAGACAGTTGACACGAAAATCTATATACATAAACGGCAAAACTGACGGACTTGAATATCGACGCACATTTGAAACTTCTGTATCTAAAAACCTGTGAGCACTAAGAAATGATTTTCAGAAATTCAACTCATTAAGAGTAAGAAATAAGAGAGTGAAGTTTACAAGAAATATCAGAGAATTTTTTTCAAATGAAACGCTGGTGAAACCGCGGGGCACAGCTAGTTCTTTACATTGCTTTGCCGACGTATATAAACACAAATAACGACTGCCTTTAAAAACAGTGTTCGTTATTTTATAAATTTAAGACACAAGAAAAGCAATTATTCGTCGCAACCGAAAACAAAAAGAAATTTGAAGATCACGTTTCTTTTTGTTTTGCGGTTATTATAAATACGATTGCGAAATACAAAAAAAAACTAATTACAGAGCGTAATGGCAAAATTATTTTAAAATGATCGTTATTTATGCAAAAACACTTTGGTTGGCTTTGATCGCAGCCGAATCGGGCGTCCAAGTTAGACCACCAACATTGGCGTGATTTATAGCTATGGCGTCACAGTTATGCGAATTCTTCCGTTTCCGAAAGTCCGGTTAGTCCGTAATAAAGTATATGTTTATTCAGTTACAATAGATTACATGAGTTGCTCTCAAATGTCTTTTCCTTCTCTACTGCATTCCTCCAAATGGGCTAGTCTTTCATATCCGCAAAATCGTAACAGATTAGAGGGTGCTTCACGCCAGTCTTACACTACCTCTAGAGTACTTAATACTCCCCTAGTGCCAGTCCAATAAAGCTGCTTAAGCGTAGCACTGCTTCTTTCAATGTCATTAGCTCTTAAAGCTATGCTTTTGTCTGTGGAGCGCTTACTATTGTTTACCTTTCTACGCCAGGCTACTTCAATGTAAATATTAAAAGAATCAGTGTTCGGAAGACCTGCCGTGTGAACACCAACCTACTGAGAAACAGCGGCTATTGATGATGATATTTATCATTAACTAAGTACCGGTGTATCAATACGGAGCACCGTTTAGGGCGTGCAGAGCGCTAGTAAAATTCAGACAAACATTAATATCAAGCGCAAGGTCTGGGCTTTGTGTACCTAATGTACAGAGCAGGTACACTGCAGGCCAGGAGAACCGCTCCTGAGTACACTTATATACATACCTGCGTTTTATGTGCTCCTGTTGTGACCAACTTTGTAACAGTCTTATGTTCAAGTCAGCACTGACTGTATTGGGGTTTGTGAAAAGAAATTTACTTTTTTCTATCAAATAAGGACCAAATAGTCATTATAATACATATTAGACTTTTTCGGTCTATACGTCTAAAGGAAAGTCAAAGTAGCCAAGCTGCATAATTATTACCATTTACTATTCTTTCAGTCAACACCAAAACTTCCAATCGCCTACCGCTCGCATCCTACCCTAACCATCTCTGCAGACATCGCTATCCCGTCTGGTGGATGGACATCTAACTCTCAGTATTCTCAAACAACACCTCATCTCAAGAAATGTATTATTCCATCGACTGCCCGTTTTCGTAACCCAGTGGCCAACCCATTTCCACTCTATATGACGACCGGCTGGCGCAGTGGTACAGGGCTCGGATAAGCGGAGCATGTTGCGCCAGGGGTCGCGGGTTCGAATCCCGCCTAGGTCATGGATGTTTATCTATGTATTATATGTATTTCTATAATAAAAATCTTAAATATATAAAATTTCTTATATTTATAAAAACATATTAAATATATTCCGTTGTCTAGTACCCGTAACACAAGTATTTACGGTACTTAGCACGGGGCTAGGCTAACGTGGTGTGTAAAGTCCACAGATATTTATTTATTATTTATTTATATTATAATCATTGAAATACTCCGATTTGTCTTTTAATTCCTAACTCTATAAATATAAACATATGGACATAAAAATTAAAAGAATATGCGCATATGGAATTTTTGAACTTAGGTGTAATTTACCACAATATCGTATTTGCACTGTACCTAATTAAAATATGAGTTCAAATAGAAGCGCTTTGTACACCTCACACAATTAAATTCATCCCAATTTAAACCGCGTATAGTTTTTCTGTCCCGCACTGTACCCACTAATTAAACCCTCTCCCAAAGTCCACAGCGGAGGAGTTCCGCTGGTTTCCATTGGCACTGCAAACTGACCTGCGGGAATACCGCCGGTACGTCTGAATTTATTACTAAACAAACCCGGAACTCGGTGTAGCTCTAGCTCTGTTGACTCCCAGCAGTTTAGCCGGTAAAGGATATTCCATTTTTGCGATTGTGAACGCGCGTAACTTTGTAAACGATTAAATGGATAGTTTGTGTTTGTGTTTCACTGATGCTAACTGTTATTTTTTTTATAAATCAAATGTTACTTATTGTGAGGCATAGTCGCTTAATGATAAACCGAATCAAACATAGTAAACATGTATTTCCAACGTTATCCGAAGTGCCATCGTTCCGGAAGTATAACCATAACTTCAAGCGGGCAATACAAACGAGAGATAGTGCTTCAGTCGTGTTGGCCCGTTTCGGTTACATTGTGCTAGTTGGTAATCGGAATTGCCGAAGACTGGTTCCTTTAATCAGGACTACTGCCATAGGATTATATTTTTTTAATTTATCGATGCAGGATTTAGCCTCAAACAAATGAAGTCAATCAACGATCACTTGTGTAAAAATTGTCTAAAGCAGCCTCATTCTCTACCACAAAGTTATGTCGCTTTTTTGAAGTGTTAATTTCCCACACACTGGGTGTCCCGGACCGTCACATCGCGCAAGTGCCTCGCACGTACACTACAAACAAGACACCTGCGGTTTATTTGCACCGCAGTGTACCGTCTAATTAGGCGCATTGCCTGTGTCCACAGCCCGGGAGTTCCGCCGAGATAATCTGTGTGCTCTCGAGGCGCGGCACATTGACCCGCCGGGCCACTTGCGGCTGGCTGATGACACTTCTGGGGCATACACTAGTTGTATAATTGTGAGTCTTCGTCATGTTGGTCCCTAAAAATCGTTTGACTCTCAATATACATTAGTATGGTCGTTTGAGCGGAGTCCATCAGTATTCGACTAAATCAATCGCCTTTTCAAAAATGACCTGCGATCTGTAGCATTTCAGAGTGATAAAAAACCAGCGGTTCAAAACCTAAATCCCATATACGTACCTACGGTACGACCGTGTTGACCCCAGACTGCTCAAGCGGAAGATCAGCGCTGACAGTTATGCCAGCGAATGCCGAGTTTGAAACCGATTTGCAACCATTTAAAATATGTTAATTTGTTTGTTTGTTAATTGGAATTGTTGCAAATAAATACATTCTCCCTATCTTCT
>LUGF01010174.1:208855-219214 GCA_001625245.1 Calycopis cecrops
GATAAAAAACCAGCGGTTCAAAACCTAAACCCCATATTACGTAGGTACTGTAACAGTGTATTCAAATTCTTATAAAAAGAGAACTTCGAATCCGTCTGCCTTTGACAGACGTAAGATTTTTTCATTGTGATTTAAGTTTGGGTTTCGCACTGGAAGGGTGCGAACAACATTATGTAATTAGGGTCACTAATCATAATTGTATTGTAATTTATTGCAATAAACGTGTTTCTTACTTACGTGTTTCCCTCATAGTATCAAAGTAATATCGAAAAGCATTGTGTAAGCCCGATCGGCATAGAAAAGGAAAGTAATCAAGATAGTAAACCCTGCTCCCTCTACCGAGCTACGCCAACCCAAGACATCTGGAGCTGAGGGTTTACAGTACCTACGGTACGGCCGTGTTGACCCCCAGACGGCTCCAGCGGAAGATCAGCTCTGACAGTTATGGCAGCTAATGCCGAGCTTGAAACCGATTCGCAACCATTTAAAATATGTTAATTTGTTTGTTTGTTAATTGGAATTGTTGCAATTGAATACATTCTTTCTGTTTTCTTCTTTTTTTTTGTAATTCTCTGAGTTGCTTAATAAGTCCAAAACGCGCAAAACCTACAGAACGTGGAACGGAATGGAGTATGGGAGATTTGAGTACTTATGAAAATATTAATAAAAGTTTTGGTTTGACTCGGGAGTCGAACCCATATCGCATTTTCATCATTCAACAGCTGGGATATATGTCGACGATGCTAATTAAATGACTCACATGTCCCCGTCCATCCCCTTTAGCAGGGCACTTAAATGATTAAAGTGCAAATCAGCGAAGTGGCCTCCGAGAGGCGGAGAGTTTCTTATCACTGCGACACGGGCTCGAGCCGCATTGAAACTAGCTCAGCCGTGATCGAGGCCTGTGTAATGTGTATTGAGATGTGCACCAAGATGGAGTAATTGAGACCTCTAGGGATCTAATTATAATATACTATAGGTATGTGTATAAGTCGGTGTTGTTGTTGGTTGTAGTTGTCAATTTATAGAGTTTTGACTGTTAGGTGCATTCATTTATGATTTTCATTCACTTAGGTTGTTGAAACTGTAGTTGCCATTCGGCTTAATAAAATTACATTTTACTATATAATGCAATGGTCCACCCCTGCCCATTTTGTTGGGCGTAAAAAAACAAAATTGTTTAATGATGATAAAATGTAGCGTATAGGTAGTAACTACCTGATAATATAGCTTTAGTTAGCTGTAGTGAAAGAAGCGTTGTTTTAAAAAAAAGGTCAAGTAGTTATGGAACGTATTAGATATAAACTAACAAACAAAAATCCTCTTTATACAGTTTTAGTAGAGTTAAAAAAAATTAATATAGCATTTAGCAGTAGCAGTAGTAGTAAACAAACATCATTTAAAATAGCTACATATATTTTTTTTTTGGAACCTTAAATCTGTCGTTCGTTTCGACCTCTCGACCCAATTGTAGGAATCACACAAGTACTCTCTTAAATACACACAAATCAATAAGTATCTAGGGTCTCAGGCAATATCTAGTGCACAAATCTAGAGGGAACGAACTGTGTACAATATTAACAGCGTCACGCGGAGCGTTCCGGGTCGCTGAACAAGCGCAATTAGCGGATATGTAGTGCATTAGGAGATGAGGCTAACTGGCTGCGGCGCGTGGCTTCTCCTGGCTGAATGTCAAACGTGTAGGCATTAGGTAGGTACTGGTGCTGTACCTGGATTGGTATGGTTTCTCTACAACGTCCCGTCTGAATGCGAAAAGTTTCGACTATTTTGTACTTCCATCCATCAGACAAGAGATGTACACTGTGCTTGAATGAGCAGCAAAGAAAGAAAGAAACATTTTTATTGATTACAATAAAATGGACATTTTAACATAATATAATATATCTACATAACATTAATTTGGTGTAATCAATACAGGTAAGTACATAATGATATAACGCTGATTTTCAGTGACTCCTCATTAATATTTTCAGTCACTTGGAGAGACACCGACAGTGTTCACTCAATATCAAAGAGCGCCACAGTACGTGGTCACCTGCTGCCTCCGTTCTGCAGCTCCCCGTAAACTTGAACACCGTCAGTCCACCGAGTGCGGGAGGACTGACGACGGGAGTTTTTAAATTCCAGATACCTAACCGATACAGAGAAAAATTAAAAAGATATGTTTCAAGTTGCTGTTATCAAAAACAATGTTGTTTTATAAATAAACCTTAGTACTTTTTCCCTTTAGAGAATGTAGAAAACCATCTGACGAATATCATAAAAGCGACATTGATAGCAATTTACTATACCTAATATTTTTTAACCCAAAAGTGAATGGGACACATTGATGATAAAACAGCACAGCTACAATTAGTATTGACGCATACAAACGACCTTCATCAACCTCTCGTCTCCGTCCAGTGCCGGACAACAAATATCTTAAGATTTCTTATAGATTTTCCTTCTAGTATCGTCTCTCGCACACTCGAGAGTGTTGTTGCCACTTGGATCGATGCGAGCCACTTGAGCATAGCATTAGCCGATGCGTCTGCTGGCCAATTCAGTTATCTATTCACACTGCGGCCGCCCACGCCCGCCCTGCGTCAGCCGGAGCCTTTTAGCCAGATTCGATTACGCCGGAGAGGTCCGCACAAAGAGTCCAAGGAATGTTCCAGAGTGTTTGAGGCGGGCGTCTTTACTGCTATAATGGAGGTTTCAGCTTTTATCTTGTGTTTGAAGGTTTTTTGGGTGATAGTTTGTTTTGTATAGCTTTTACGCACGACTTCGTACGTGTGGAATATTAAACTTAGTATATTAAGCCTAGCTGAGCCTTTTTACATTTTATAGTAGGGCAAACTAGTAGTCGGAGCCATTATCATGACTACCGACGCCCATAGACATACGCATAGAGGCTATACAGATGCGCTGCTCTCCTTGCTCCTCCAACCTCCATGGGTCACCGGCTACTTACACACCGCACTCACGCGACAGCACAGCTGTCCCTTTACGCCGGTCTCGTGTAAGGGAGAGGTACCTCCCCGGTCGTGCCAGCCCAATCGGCTCCATGCAAGCATGCAGTTTGGCACTACTTTCTACTAGAAGTTTTTTACCTTCAGTGGAGTTTTAAGTTAAGTAGCCGAACTTAAATAACATACATAAAACTAAGTTAAGTAACCTAACATAAAATAACATACATAAAACCCGACTTTGAATATACTTTAATGTACTTAATGTTACTCTCGTTATTTCAATTCTACAGACACCTGGTACTTTTAAATCCGTCAAGTCGTTCAGGCGTGTAACACATTACACTCTGTGTCTCTCTCTCTACGTGTATTACATATACTCTTTCTTACACGTTAGGTTAAAAAGGGGTGGTTTTTAATCCCCCCAGAAACACAACTGTCAACTATATTATACTGTTGATTAGTTGTAAATAGTATTAATATACTTGTAAGTATAACTTAAAAAATCGATACCTATAGATTTAACTCCTACCTATCTACTTCATCTCGTAATTTAAGACAAAATCTAGTTAAGTTTATAATATAGTATAGAGCAATTTCCAAACTTCTAGTTTTTCCACATTGAAAATCAGTTAAGTTGTAGCGCCCCCTGTCTTTTCCCCAGAACCTATAGACATTAGTCGTTTTCTAGCCTCTAAATATGCAGATGCGCTTCCCTCCTTCACCCTACCTCCAAATAGGCTACTGGCTACTCACAAACCACACAAAACCTTAAGGCGCTATTATGTGGGCGAGTATGGCCTACCCTCGTATGTATCGGTTCACTACCTATTTATACAGTTTAGGGGGACAAACGAGCAGTCGGAGCCATTATCATTTATATTGATGCCCATAAACATCCGCACAGAGGTTCTACACGGGTCACCACGCCAGTATCGTGTAAGCGAAAGGTCTCCGGTCATACCGGCCCCGTTCGGTTCCATGTAGGCCTGCAGCCAGTGGCGTAACTACAGGGTGACAAATCGGCAAAATGCCACGGGCCCCCAGCCAGAAGGGGACCGGTAAGAGGAGAATCCCAACTTTCCAGATTTACTATTATGAATTTATTTAAAACTAGCAATGCCCCGCGGTTTCACCCGCGTTTAATTTCTAAGAAATCCATATAAACTTCAACACCCTATTTCACCCCCTTGGGGGTTGAATTTTCAAAAATCCTTCTTAGCGGATGCCTACGTCGTAACACCTACCTGGATGCCAAATTTCAGCTTGATCCGTCCAGTGGTTTGGGCTGTGCGTTGATAGATGGCTATGTCACGTTTGAGTTTTATATATATAGAAAAACAGCTATTTTAGCTTTTTATTGGGGGGCCCATCCGATGAATTTACCACGGGCCTACGCGATATAGTTACGCCACTGCCTGCGGCATGGCACTACCTCTTACTCTCAAGTATGTAATGTGTAATAAGGTGCCACGTTGGATGGCGTTTCGCTGATGATGCTCGATACAAGTTTTTGATTAGAGTCCCCCCGTAGGTGCGCGAGGTCCCCGCACGGCGCCAGCAGATGCGAGGTCCGAGGAGAGTTGATGATATGGCGTATCAAATTAATATCGGCCGGCGTTGCTCGCTGGAATATTACGGCCCCGACTTGTGTAGGATCCGAGCTTGTAGATCAATTTAACTGGAGATATTGAAAATGAAATGAAATGAAAATATTTTTATTCGAAATAGAATTGCAAAAATTACTTTATGAACGTCAAAAATTGAATTTATTTTGTAGTATATGAGGTTTGTCCTCATATACTACAAAATAAATTCAATTTTCGTCGGAGACATTTTCATAACTACCGACGCCCGCATAGTTTCTACAGATATGTCTCATTCCTCCCCCCACCACCAGGGGCCACCGGCTACTGGCACTCCGCACGAGACGCGACACACAGCTGTTACTTGATGGAACCACAGCTCATACGTTAAAGTCCATCAAGCCGTTTTAGGTGAAAGATGTGTGGTGAAGACTGTTGTTGTTCAAATTAGATGAAGTTTTGCTGATGATGCTCGATACAAGATTTTGATTAAAAAGTTAATAAGAAATAAGAATGAAATACTTTTTCTCGAGTATATTAAGACTAAGAGTCCATTACAGAACTGAAGATTTTTAACAAAAAAACCATGAAATAACACAATCATTACATGGTATAAAACAAGTCCGTCGTTTTCCGCTGTCTGTGCGTAAGTATGCTTAGATTTTTAAAATTAGGAAACGGATTGGTATGGGGTTTTTTAATAGATAGAGTAATTCAAGAGGTTTATATGTATATTAACTTCATTTTTAAGTCTGATATCCACGCGGGCGAAGAGGTTTGTGGAAGTTAATTAAATACTAAATAGATGACTGAAGAAGAGGCGGTATGGTCTCATGATCCTAGTCTGTCCGTAAAGACGAAAAAAAATTAATCAAGTAGTATTAATATTTAATAGTAAGTACTAAGTAGATATCGAATTTCTAATTGACAATTCAATATTTTACCTATGGAACCTCCCAAATATTAGGTATTTTATCATTCCCTTACCTTTAAGAAATTACAACAAAAGTCCCATTGAAGCTCAAACTTGTCGCAGTTAAATTGTACCTGTCCCCTGACTCCAGTGGAGTTCTTATTAAATCTAAAAGTAATCTAGACAGTTTTACAAGCGGTGGGTAATTAGTACTACGGGAACGTCATCGCGTCTGACTCGGAGCATTCGTAATCCAATAAGGGGGAGTACGCACCGCTGCTTCGACTTTACCGATTATGAATTACATTTTCATTTTAATAGGCTCGTTTGTGGAAATTGTGTTTGGGCAGGAAACCTTCTGGACTTGGTAATAGTCCTGCTGATTAATAATGCTGATATTGTTATAAAATTGTATTTATTTTTCGTTTATTTTGTACGGTGATTGTCGTATTTTGACGATCAAACTTTTTTAAACTTCTTACGCGGGTGAAATCTCGACTTTTAGCGACTAGTCTCGTCTTCCAGACCAGGTGATGAGAATATGATGAGATTAGTGATGTAGTTTATAGTGGTTTGTCGTAGGTGAAAATTGGAAACAATCTTCCGAAGGTTTATACATTTAAATCGGTTGAGACGATTATAACTTAAGATATTATTAAACGCATTACACTTCTTTTTGCCAGTTGTGTAAATATATTTCCACGTCTCGCTGTGTAAACAAGGAGCGGTCGGATGCGGCATTGCAGCCAAATTATGCGGAGGTTTAATTAATTATTATAGGTCGGGTGCTTCGACGACATGATAGGAAAGGCTTGTCTTTGTCAATGTTACATTTAACACAGATTTAATAATTTCAAGAAAAACATGAGAATTATTTCGTGTAAATATCGTGATGAAAAATAGATGTTGGCCGATTCTCAAACCTACCCGATATGTACATAAAATTTCATGAGAACAGGAAAAAAAAGAAATGTTATACACGAGAATTTTATATATAAGATGTTACCTTTCCTTATTAATATAGTCACTTCCGTTCAAATTATGCGGTTTGATGAAATAATGAATTATGTGTATCTTGAAAAACAAGTACAATGAAAATCATACAAATTATTAAAGTACATTATGTAGACATGTAAAGAGTATTACACTTACACTAGCTGCGCACCGCGGTTTCACCCGCGTAATATCGAGATGAAAATAGATGTTGGCCGATTCCCAGACTAACCTACCCTACCTTTGTTATAATCTTCCTAACAAAGAAATCTCTGTGTCTATCAAATTTAAATATCTGTTTTGTCGGGACACGTCTTTATCTTATTGTGGTACTAGGGATGTGACACAAAATACCAAGAGAATCCCGTCGAATCCCGCCCATCTGGCAGCCCTAGGTGACGTATGGCATATTCCGACTACTGGCTAAATCCACCGCGGGTGTCATCGGCCGTCTTTGTGGAAATGTCCCGGATCGATCGGCGACAGGGCACCTCGATGACTACCTCATTCATGTACCACCTATGACCATTGCTTCATTGACTGAACTTCTCAAGATGGCTGTTCTGACGACCAGTACCGTCGACTCGCGACGTCCAGACTATGCACCATTTCCAACCTATCCCTTGACCACAATTATGGATGCGGTAAAAACTGCCCGTAAGCATTGGCCACTCCGACCTTTCTTATTCGTACCGTAACTGTACTTACACACTACCTCTCTACCACTTGAGACATAACAATCTAACAGAAACAGGCCACAGACTCCAAGGGCAGTCCAAATATAATTAATCTTATCATAATCAGCTTAACTCGAGTCTTACTGTTACTGTCTTACACGTGTATCGAAAAACGCTATGCTAATGATAACCCTAAGGGTACGTATTGTATTAATATTTGAACACGTGTCAGCCCTGAGCGTCAGGTGGGCGGTGAGGCCCTGAATATCCGAGATGCGAGTGCGTAGGGTTGCCAACCGTACTATAATATATAGTATTGTACTATATTTAGGGCCTCCGTACTATATACTGTTGAAGAAATATATAGTACGCTAAAAATACTATATTTCAGTACAATAGCTGAATGTTTATATTTTGCAACACAAAAAATTATTTAAAAAATGCAAGAAATGCAAAGAAATATAGTTTTTATAAAAAGTAAATAAGTAAAAATTTAAGGTATATTTTTAATTCTTTTCTACTAATGTAAGAAATTAGGAAGAGGTAGTGCCATGCTGTGCTGCATGCATGTAGCCGAATTGGGCCAGCACGACCGGGGTGATACCTCTCGGTTAAACGAGACTGGTGTAAAGTGACAGCTGTGCTGTCGCGTTTCGTGCGGTGTCTAAGTAGCCGGTGGCCCATGGAGGTGGGAGGAGGAAGGATGGTAAAGCATTTGTTTGTCTCTATGCGGATGTCTATGGGCAACGGTAGTCATGAAAAATGGCTCCGACTGCTGCTTTGCCCCCGTATACCATAAAAAATATGTACTATATTTTTTTGGAGCGTACTATATTTTTTTTGGCTAAGTACTATATTTCGACCAAAAAATGTTGGCAACCCTACGAGTGCGTGTATCCGTTTAATGAGGGTAATGTAGTTGTAAAATGTGGAGGGTTAAAAAACATCAGGATAATGTCATAATGTTAGACTGCATAAGGAGTAGCTGAAGAAGTTACGTTAATGTTCTTTTGTTATAATATTAACAGGAAAAACGTGGCCATATTTAATCATCGTCAGATTTTTTTCTCGTTTTTAGCTTTCATTGATTTCTCGGACATATTCCAACTGCCGTGAAGGTTGGCAGTCAGCTTCATATATCTTTTTCTCATTTCTTTCTGTTATGGATAACCTGAACACATTAGATACCACGTTTTCTGAACTCCCTTGTCAGCTTAATACTTTCCTCTTCAAACTCTGAGAAGTAGGCTACGCGAGCTAAGCAATTAAAAAAATACATTATTTATAAAACTATTGGCTACGTGGTATGACAATGTCGTTTCTATTGGATGCAAAAGGAACGGTGGAAAATCCCATGTGCGGCATAGGACTAATACTGACGCACGTCAAATTTTTCGTGTTTCTTATGGGGTTACATGTGGAGATAGATTCCGATGGTGTCGGCGCGAAGCATATGCTGTTCTTCACCAGAACTATCTTGTGCTTTCTTTAAAAATATCTTTACAACACGAATGGCGAGTCAGAAATATGTCAGTGTTATGTTTGCTTATGCTTCCATTTTACATCTCGAACAAGTTTCGTCGGCGACTGGAGATAGTTTTGAAATATTTATACGTCCGTACTTAGTTAAAGTTGAAAACCCCCAGAGGATTTCATGTGGAAGGACCGCTTCATCCTTAACCCCCCTCCCCTGCCCCCGCACCCCACGGGCATTAGGGTCGGCTGTATTGAAATAAAACATTAAAGCAAGCTATAAGTCGGCCACGCTTGGCAGAAGTTCTTGCGAGACTAAACAAAGGAAAACTTAAAAATAATATTGAAGGTGACATGGAAATCCTTTTAGCGCGACTTTATACGCCCAGGGCTGGGCGTGGGGTGTGGGCTGGCTTGATGAGTTAATTTGTATTAAATTAATTATTATTTCGTAGCAAGTAAGCGTAATTACCTACGGTGGGGGTGGATCTTTTCAACCATTGGCTTTGAATAAAATAAAATTGAATTTGATAGTTAGACATAAGCCATTGGGCATGTCGTATTACAGCGTTATTCCACTCGTAAGAACCACCTTGAACCTTCCCACTGTAATTATACCAATATGATAATTTACTTGAGTTGTTGTTAATCTGAATATTATCTTTATCTATGCACAGTTCGTCGAGCCAAATATATTGCGACATCAGGCAATGCCTGATCTTGTAACAGCTAGCATCTCTTGCTTACAATAAATAGAGCTGATCTTCGTTAACACGTGCGCTATTTGAGTTATTTTTTTTATCCTTTCATAGCAGAGGGCGAGCCAGGTCTTTTACAAATCACTCACGCGACAGCAGTTTTTCTTCACGGCATTATGTGAGGTGAGAAATATTTCCATGGTCGTGTCGGACCAATTATGTTGCAATTCATCAATGTTCTATTATAGCACAGGTTCCCAAACTTTTTCGTCTAACGCCCACTTTGAAAATCAGTTACTTCGTATCGCCGCCTTATTAGTTATTACATCTTGATATTCAGAGACAATTATGTCCTTTCTGGCCCCTTACCGCCCCCCTATGAGCATCTAGTGCCCACAAGGGGGCGTTATCGCCCACTTTGGGAAAGACTATTATAGTCATGCTTCGACTCCAGTAGAATAACAATTAACCACATTGAATATCGAAGATTCTACTGAAATTATAATCAAAGTCGAAATGCTTTAAATATACTTCATTATGCTCATGATCATCACTGGCTTTATTACGGTCCATACATTAAAATCAGTGCGGCCGTCCAGGCGGTAGCGGGGAATTTGCTCGAATACTACGCAACTGTTCTTTCGACGTATTTGGTTAAAAAATGGAATGTAGAACTTCACCTTTTTCAAAGTCGGTTAATGTGTAGCTCGTGTAAAAAGCCAACAGCATCCTCGCCCGGCAGCCACTTGCGCCGTATATTAATACAGGGCTTACACGTCGAGCTGGGCGAGAGCTTTTCCCTGTACACCCGCAGTACTGCAGCCTTTTAAACTATACTGTACTAGTTGGCTGGTTTAATAGCTCACCCATCGTTTTTTGTAAATTATGGTTCACGGTATAAATACATAAATAAACGGATGTCTATTGGCGTCGGTAATCCAACTAAACACGACAGCAACCTGAAGAAATATATGTATTAAAATGTCGGGTTAATCATGAATGTAGAATAACTAGATTTTTCCTCATACTTTTAATTGAACACTGCAAAAG
>LUGF01010174.1:239042-266898 GCA_001625245.1 Calycopis cecrops
ACGCGACAGCACAGCTGTCACTTCACGCCGGTCTCGTGTAAGCGAGAGGTACCTCCCCGGTCGTGCCGGCCCAATTCGGCTGGATGCAAGCATGCAGCGTGGCACTACCTCTTACAAATATTATATATTTGTGACATTTTATTTATCCAAATCAATAAAAGTTAACTAAAGTTTTATGTGAAAGATTGACAAACAAAGGTACATTAATTTAAAACTTATGTTATTATGTAAAAACTAGCGGACCCTCTGGCCATGGGTTAAAAATGCAACATAAATGTCGAATCATTTAAAATTTTAGCTGGGGTAAGATACACATCTGTACGTAATTTTATTAAAATCTAGAGTTATATAGAGTATAGAGATATTAATTAAATTAGTAAGAGGTAGTGCTACATTGGATGCTTGCATGCAGCCGAATTGGGCCGACACGACCGGGGAGGTACCTCTCGCTTACACGATACTGGGATAAAGTGGCAGCTGTGCTGTCGCGTTTCGTGCGGTGTGTCCGGAGCCGTAACCCATGGAGCTGGAAGGGGGAGAAGGAGAGCAACGCATCTCTATGACCTCTATGCGGACGTCTATGGGCGTCGCTCGGTAGTTATGAAAGTCTCTGACTGCTCGTTTGTCCCCGTAACTATGAAAAAATCTGTACGGAATTTCATGAAAATACGTTCATTAGATTAACTCGGACAAACATACACGAGATACCTATGCAATTGAAATGAGTAGGAAATAGCGACAACCCTACTGCGTCAGCGTATAGAATGGGAAATGTGGAAATAATTAGTGGGAGTGTAATGACCACCGGCTCCGATACACATCTGCCGGTTTATGTGTCAGGTGGTGGTGGTGGTGGTGGTGGGAGCTAATGCGGTCTACCGGGGTTGTCGAATCTGATTTCATTTAAGTGTGATTTTTTTATAGTAAAAGGGGACCGGAGGTACCTCTCGCTCACGCGACACCACCGTGATGTGCCATTGAGTTTCGTGGGGTGTGTGGTGGTGGAATGGAATAGAAAGGAAGGAGACCATCGCATAACCTCTAAGTTTTACGCGTCGCGAGCAATCGGAGCGATTTTCTTGAGTACCGATGTCCATAGACATCCGCACAGAAGCTATACAGATGCGCTGTCTTCCATTCTCCTCCCTCCTATACTGGCAGATGAGTTCATAGATTATAGTACTTATAACAGGTCGCCCTTAAATATAAGCAATATTGTTATACGTCGCCATCCTTTTTTCCAATGGACCACCTGAAACTACCAAACACGGAATACGGCACATTGGAGCGAGAGGTTTAATCCTCGTGCTGTCCTATTCGCACATTCAGCAACTCGCTAGCTCTTACTATTCTCCACTTGCAATTATTATGAGAAAAATAATTAGTAAGTACTAATAATAAGCACTAGGTACCTACTAACCGACCCGTGCCCACACCGTTGGGCGTCAAAAATACATTTTGTCCTGAATGTGTAGTTTTCTGTTAGTTAAATAACTTTCACGATCGGGTCAGTATTTACGAGGATATCATAAACTCAGTCAGAAACTCTACAACCTTAAAATGTTAGATATGAAAATTTTATCAGCAGCTTTTTGAGGATATAGATACAGGCCTCTTCTCTGTCACGCAATCAGTTCGATCCTGGGCATTCCTTATCCACTTATTTCCCATAATGGCTTACGATGTCTGTCCATCGAGCGGCTGATCTGATAGCAGATGGATATCCTTCTCTAGCCCTCCACTGCCTTCGTCCTGCCGTCTTTCCGTCTTGAACGGTGTCTTGCCCATCTATTAAGACATCTAAGAAATTAAGAATTCTAACAAAAATATCCTTCTATAATTTATATGTCTGTGCTTATCTGCATAGTGTGTGAAGCTCCTTGAGTTTAATATTTATAGCGATATGGACAGATAAGCGCTCAGATATCTTACTGCGTCTGCATAGTGTGTGACAGCCTTTACTCAATTTTTTTGTGGTATAAGGGGGTAAACGATCAGTCTGAGCCATTTTCATGACTACCGACGCCCATGGAATACTCTATTATAGGTGGATATCCAGTTTTGTATGCGCCTCAATAATATTACGCTCGTACAAAGAACGCTATAGGTATTTGTTTGCTGCTCTCGTAATGATCAGGTGGGCTGTGCAAACAGCTTCGCGCTAAATCGCCGTTTAAAAGTGTTGTAAACAACCCGCGCGCCTCGGCGGAGCTGAGCTGCCCATGCTTTATGGGGAAGGTTTTATTTTATTAATACTAGCAGCCTGCGGCGTCTCCTGTTATATTAGTCATTGGATGTCCACTGTTGGACTTAGGGCTTCCCTAAAGTGTTGCAAAGTTCTTGACTAGAACACCAGTTCATATTTTGTACAAGTTATTTCTTAGGTAATTTCAAATCTTTAGTATTTTTGTATTTGAAATGGCTGATGACCTGAAAGCCGCATGTACCGGCAAGGTCTAGGTTCTAGAGTGGAGACCGCGTGAAGGATGAGGGAGTGCTGAATCCGGTGGGAAGATGTTGAGGTCTGATGTTGAGGCGAGTAATTGATGCAGTAAATACGGCTGTGCTATGTCAACTCACTAAGCGTCAGTTAGTCTGTGATTCACGACAACACATCTTCACGCTATTTTCCTGATGCAGTAGGCAGAGCACCAAGTCCCGTATATGTTTATCATGCTTTCTCTACGTGATGATTCCGGCCATGTCATACGAATTGGATGAGATTTGCAGCTCATCATGTCGAGGGCCCCCATCGAAGCAAGTCCTAGAGTTGGCTCAGGCTTGCCCCAATATACAATAGAAGTTATACGCCTTGATGCAAGTCTGGAATGATAATTTCGAGCCAGACTTGGTTGCTAAGTTGGAGCATGCTTGAACGATATTGGAACCAGCCTGGTTGTCGACTGGGCCATGACAGATGTCTGTGGCATCGGTATTCATCATAGGGCACAGACTGCTCGTTTATCCCCTGATGATATAACATGTGCGCACAGTGGATGTAGTGTGTATTATTTGGCGCTTTTATTACGCGATATGAAATGTGTTGTAAGCTGCTACATCTGGCGGAGATGTCACTGACCGCTCGACAGTTATATAATATCACTAATGTTACTCAGATATAATACTGTCAGTATATAGGTATGCTAGCTGTTTCACCAGAGTCGTGTAAGTAATAAATTTCACCCCCTATTTCACCTCATTAGGGTCAATTCACACCAAAAGCGCGGCGAAGCGCAGCGAAACGGAGTGCAGTTTATGTGTCATATGAATTTCAACTTTATAATAATTTCTATAATACTTATTATCGCATGAGAAACTCGAACGAGACGCGCGGATTCCCGCGAAGTCGCTGGAATGCTCGAGCATTCGCTGGAATCCGCGCGGAAGTCGCGAGAATTCGATAATAAGTACTACAGTAATGAAAATAAAGTTTGAATTTATATGACACTGAAAGTGCGCTCCGCTTCGCTGCGCTTCGCCGCGCTTTTGGTGCGAATTGAGCCTTGGGCGTTGAATTTCTGAAAATTCTTTCTTAGTGCTCACTTACGTCATGAAAGGAGGCTTGTAGTGTTGGTATGCCTCGCTCCCTCAGAAGTATCGGTGTGACAAGTTAAAATTTACGGTTACTTACGTAGTACCCAGCAACAGTTGAATTTGAATTTTGAATTTGGTCTGGAACGACCGGATCTCTAGCTCACGTGATTCCGTGCTAATTGCCAATTTCTTCTGTCGAGATTTGTGAGTTTCCGATGATCCAATGCTGGAGAGTAGAAAAGGAAGGCAACATGTTTGTGTCACAACTACTTATGCGTGTGTCTGCTTTGGAACTACGAGACACGACAGCATATCTTTCACTTCATGTCAGTGGTATGCGCGCGTGACACCACCCCGGTAGTGTCGGTCTCTTTCGAATAAATAGTGAAGCATAGTCTTCTATCAAGCCTGTCCTGAAAGATCGTACCGCGTGGCCACTGCATAGTAATTTAGGGGTGGAAAAAAGCAGCGGGGCGGGAGGGAGGTGTTGCGGCCCTTATCCGATATTAATTAGTTGTTTTTGTTGATCCCGTTTTATACCGGCGCTTTGTACGGCTATTTAGTGTTTATTTATTGCATAAGGGAGCAAACGAGGAGTCAGAGCCTCAACGACGACGTAAACGTCCCTATAAGTGATTTGCAGAGATTAGATTATTAGAGGCTTATTTCTTCTTTGCCACCGAAAACTCACAACTGGGTTACACGAAGTGAGCCGTTACCTCCCCGGTCGTGCCTGCCCAGGACAGCTGCGCTACAGCATTGGCTGTACCTGTTAGTGAACTTAACTAATAATAATAATAATATGCACGGGTAGGGTTTTTTATAATGAATACCTACTGCATAGTTAAGCTCACTTTGATGATGAAATCGCAGACGGCGACGGGATTAAAGAGGGGACTGACGTCATAGACTTGACTTGATGACGGATGCTGACAGGAGTCGTGCACCTAGACCACCGCACACATGTTACTTTTAGCATCGACGATCGGCGATTTAGACGCTTTTTAAAAGTGGAATACAGCGACCACACGCTCTCCATCGCGCATTTAAAACGCCGAACGCAGCTATTTAGTCGCAAAGTGACTAAATCAAACTGTATACAGGGTTATTTTTTGGTCACCAGCCAAATTTTAAAATAAGGATGTAAACATTATTCCAAGGATGTGTTTTAAGTTTTATCGTCTAATGGTAATATTTTGTTAATAAAAATCGATTTGAAACGGTCCTTAGAAATACATCGATTGTTGCTCTTACACGAAATGTATCGACTTCAAGATCAGTAACGTCGGCCTACGGCCTGTATAGTGCTTATCGAGCATCGGAGCAGTCGCTAAAACGTGCGACTTCGATACCGCGACTGATCGCAGTCGCTAAATCGTGATGCAGCTTCGATATTGTCGCAAAATCGCCGATCGCCGGCGCTGAGAGTCGCGTGTGTGCTCTCGACCTAAACACATCCACTTTAGCCTGATGGAACATAGCCGTCACTTCAGGCCCTATCGTGTGAGCAAGAGGTACTTACCCGGTCGTACGGATCCACCTAACAAAAAAAAATAAGTACTGAAAAACTAAATATGAAGAAAACGCAGTAATGACTACTTAATCCTAATCAAAAACAATTTCAAAATAACTTTAACGATCGCGATTATTAAAAAACGTCATTAATTTTTAAAACCTAAGTCTGACTGCGCCGTATTTTGAGCCTTTGCGTTGGTGAATAAGGTTCAGATTCGTCTGAACTGAACATAGAGCTAAGAAAATAGAAAATTAACGACTCGTGTAATAACAGTAGTATCTTAATTTGTGCGCTTGCAGCCATGTGTGAGTGAGACTGTAGCTACGAGACTTAAATCTGTGTGACGTAATGGATACTGCATTTATACACTCACGCACACTACGTAACGCAGCTCGCACACTCGTCACCGCGCGCACAGATAAGTGAAATGGCCGAAGTAAACCTTATGGAGACGTTAATAAAAGTCAGTTATTTTTAACAGTGTGTTGTGTAATCGGGAAATCCATTCGCGTCCCCCAAATGTAATGCGAAGTATGTCCGTCCCTGTCTCTCGCGTGCGCCATGTGCGCCGTAGAGCGGGACGGGGGTGGTCGGAAAATGAGCGAAGTTCATTAGGCATTCAGTAAATGAAACTCAATCATATTATTTCTCGACGTGTTTTGGATGGACCGCCTCATGCACGACGTAGTCAGGTGAATTGTTCTTGTGGAGGTTGTAATGATTTTACAACCTTCACAGTAATAATGTACCTGTGAGTTCAACCTTACCTACTTGAGGTTCTTCAAGAAAAGACCTTCCTTTTTCTTAAAAGCCGGCAACGCGTCTGCAAGACACCTGGTTCTGCGGACGACTATGAGCGGCGCGCGGCAGTAGTCACGAAACACCTGCTCCTTTGCCCCCTAAATAAAAAACCTAACATGTAGTTTAAAGACTTTATAATTACTAATAAGTACAATCAAATTACAAAAACCAAAACCATTTTTCGTTAATTTTTATACTTATTTAACGTTGTTGATATCTTTTTTTTTCGGAAACTGGTTCTTACTTGTTACGTCATTGCGATAAAGGAATAGAATGTAGAAGATATAGACCTTTTTACATTACCTTTATCGGTAGGCAGCTGGCTTTAGGCCTCGAAGAAGAACCTGGTAATGGTCGACTAACACTTAGTCTCTCCAAGAGCCTCCTCCACTCTAGAACCTTACTGGCGTATCTACCACTGTTAGTCTGAGAATATCAGACGTCAACGTTCTTATTTTCATTATAGAACATATATTTTTTTTCAGTTGGATATTTACAAACAGCCGGTCGGCACCATTGATTTTTAATCAACTTTCACATCCAATAACCCAAAAACGTAGTACGCTACACACTAATAATATACACATATAAATCATGCATTCAGTGTACCTTTTTTTTGTTTTTTTTTTTGCCGAGGAATATGATTGCCTGCCTTCCTCTCGCATGCCGCCGGTCCCTCGTCGCGGGCAATGCGATTAAGAAATCTTTGAAGGATCGAAATGCTATTATTGCTGTAACTAGATTGCATGCATGTTATGACGAGAGCAAAAAGTTATTCAAATTGCGCTAACGAAATATCCACCGGTGACAGCTCGACTGACACCTGCTTCTCCGGACCGCGGGGGAGAGGGGAGGGGGGTTGGTTGCCGTAAATTGACGTTGACACTTTTGACCCCCATTCAGAGTTTGATGGGAGTGACGATGATTTTTGCGCCAATGTTAATTAATCCTTTGAGTTTGCAAACTTTTGCAAGTTTGCTGCCAGGTGACAGCTATGCTATCGCGTTGTGTGCGGTTTGGGAGGTACCGATGTCCCATTGGAAGAAAGTATGTCGTTATATTTGTACAATCATTCTGCGAATGTCTATTGAAGTCTGTAATCATTAGAAGGTACCGACTGCTCGTTTGGCTCCTCAAACAATAGGGGGAAAAACGTAAAGTTGTACAATAACGGCAAAAGTTTCCGATTTCCGGTCCAACTGACGTTTGACTACAATTCACCCGGAAACCATTATTCGATCACCGGAGTCCTAGAATAAAACCTAGGCTTATGAATAGAGGCGGTTTCGAGTACTGAATAATATAATGTTTAATTCATCCCGACCGATGAATGCTTAGGTTTTTGATTAGTGTTAGACAAAGGCTAGGCTTCTGACTGGCTGCCCCTGTGTAGGGCCGCTTACAATCTGCGGCGCGTACGGAACACCTGGCAACTTTAAAACAATGCCGACTCACAACAAAGGAACTTAATACATGCGTGTATGGCGCAAGGGATACACGCATGGCGGTTTAACAGAAATATTTTAAGTATATCAGGACAGAGCTAGGGTTGAACCGGTGGTAGGTGTAATTATTGTTGACGTTCAAAAAGTAGTCTTTGTAATAATTCTATTTTGAATAAAATCTTTTTCATTTATAACCATATTTTTATTGTCGCTTCTTTTTTGGGAGTATGCTAATTGAAGAAATATTTATGTCCATATTTGTACCCCTCCCGTCTTTCAAGAAGGTATTCGCCCCCACAAAAGGTTCGGAGTATAAATATTCAAGGTTTCTTTATTTAGGGCAAGTTTATAAAAAATGTTTAGAGCATTTATCAGAGAGTTTGCAAATGCAATGCAAATAAGTTCCTGACAAGATGTTTTCGAACCTTTCTTGATGTCCTTAAATAAGCTTGCATTTATTTACCCTCAAGATACTTGAGAATGTTCTGGGACTTCGGAGGGAGTAGCTTCTTTCTGTAACATTATGATGTCCTAGAAGAAGGTCACGGAGAGAAGCAGAGTAGAGGAGAGTAATCCACTACGAAGACGAACGGTGTGAGTGCGGCGAAGGCTACGCTCAGCTCATGCCGTCGATAACATGACCTAGATGGGGACATATAGCATAGCCTCTGTTTCGCTCATGAGGTAGAAAAAAAATGCCAATGTCACTCTTCGGTCCTTCAGCTATCTGCATACTAAATATCACATCGATCCGTTGATCCGATTTAAAGTGAAAGAAGGACAAAGAATCAAACAAACAAACACATTTTCGCATTTATAATATTAGTAAGGTTACATAAAATAAAAATAAAAATAAAAAATAAAAAAGCCTTTTATTTCGTTGCAGATTACAAAAAGAAAAGATACTTATTTATAATTTTGTTAGTAATAAAATTTTAGTACTTATTATTAATTGTTAGATATAGAAAAGTTTACATAGCTTTAACATAATTATATTATTCTTACAAAGTAGTTATATTTTAATTAATCATCTGCAAGAACAACTCTGCGGGTGAAGGCCTCCTCCATAGACTGCCAGTTCTCTCTGCATTGTGCTACTTGAATCCAGTTGGGGCCGGCTATTTTCTTAATCTCATCTACCCAGCTAGCTAAAGGTCTACCCAGGTCTACTCAGGTAAAGATACATAATTGTTACTAAATGTACTTGTTGTATGTGTCCAGGTGGCGACTGCAGGTTCCCTGCGGAGTGGACCGGCAGCTGGTTCCAGTCGGGCGTGCAGGACGGCCTGTACATCAACACGACGCACATCCAGAGCAAGGGCGAGTGCTGGAAGGCGGAGGCGTACGACAAGTTCCATCTGTACGACAGGTGAGTGCGAACGTACACAGAATATAGGTACTGCTTATCGGGTACAGTTAAGGGCTTACTCGCTCTTTTATGTCATTGATCATTTAGAAATACATCATTGTATAGAAATGAATTAAAATGTGTGTAGGGAAAAAATATGTGTTCAATTTGTATAAATAGTATTTAGAACAGGCGCAACCAAAGAATTGTTGGGAAACCCTGACCTAGGAAATTCATGCAAATGTAACTGAAGGTCCACTTTATTCATCATGACGAACGCGGAGATGTTCGAACGCGTGATTCGGACAGATTAATTAATAAAGATCGACAGACGACCAAACTTGCATCTTGCTCGATTGCTTGCTGCATCGAGCTCCAATGTAGGACCATATTGGTCCATTGCTGGTTTACTATCACTTCGGCTTATACTGTGCTATCTTTCATATAATAGTGAAACAAAAGCAACCGGTCAATTACGACCTCGACTCGCAAGCCGCGAGTTAAAGCAACGGGAGGTCCAAGCATTACAACTTATAAAATGGAAAAATTTACATTGGACTTATGTGCTTGTTTTGTAATTAATTTGTTTCTGTAATCTAACTATAAATTATACCAGTTTTTTTTTCTTTTATGGGGACACACTTTAAGTTCCATTACAGAAGTGCACATAGAAGAACAGACAGACGAACAGGACAGTGAACAATTTTTTTATAGTTGGTATAAGGGGACAAACAAGCAATCAGAGCCATTTTCATGACTACCGACATCCATAGACTTAGAGGTTAAACAGATGCGTTGTCCTCCTTCCTCTTCCTCCCTCTATGGGCCACCGGCTACTTACACACCACATTTAACGTGACAGCACAGCTTTCCTATTATGGCTTCGTATTTGATATAGGAGCGTATGTAATCCTAAAAAGTTGTGAAGAAAGATGACGCGACAGCTTTTTCTGGCGACCTCAAACAATCTAAATGTCTATAACCCGGTGTTAAATTTCTCAGACACTCATTTAGTCCGGGTTTAGTTCTAGAGCTCGGACTTTTCGACGTTTCTTTTTTATACTGCAGGAAGTCCCTAATGCTATCTTTTTATTTGAGTAATTAGTGTTTTTTTTTACTCGTGCTAATGCCCTAACAGTGAGACCTTACCGGGTAACTCGCAATCTCTTTTCTATACTAACACAATTGATAATATAATACTTAATTATGCCATAATTTAAAGCAAAATCTACTTGTTTATCTAAGGGATTTTGATAAAATTAGACACAAATATACATTACAATAGAAAAATATAAAATAAATTTAATTCCAAAGAAAGATATAAGTCCATGGAATATACTTAGGGGTTCAAACCGAAGGGCACAGCCATAATATGACTACACCATAATGATTCCGTCCCCTATAGTTTTATCTACCGGGCGGCGGCACAGATATCCTCACGCCAGCTTCACATACCTTGAATCTCTTGCCGATCGTATAAATTTCCTCACGAATTATCATCTATCTACACATAAATGCATGGATAGAATTTTGACATAAGTTCCACACGAAATATCCATTAAGCATTGGTGAATGATAGAAAAATATTGAAATGGAATTTGAAAACATAAACTATTGTACAATATTAATGTCCATTGAAGATTGCGTATTGCTTGAATGTACGAGCGCGTTTTTTTTTATTTTTCATTATATAGCTTACATTTTAAAAAGCCATAGCTAATCACCATCAGATTTTCCTGTAGTAGGACTACTGGAAGAAATTCCAAAATGATGGAATAAGTAGTACCTTTGTGCCAGCATTTTAGATAATAAGTTTATTATGTATATTTTTAGTGTGCATAAATGATTAAATAAATAAATAAATAAGCTGTCAACATTCGTTCCAGAGTTTCACAGGTTCGGGGCCGCTCACTATTGTCAGCAAAATAGCTTTAAATTATTTTACTGGTCCACTTCATGTTTTCATAACAGACACAACACAGCACTTGGAATACGAAATTTCATTTGAGGAGAAGGAAATGGCTATTTTGCTCCGTTAAATAAAAATGGGTTCTCTCTTTTGTGCCTTTTCTCAAAACAGTTTTGATTTAAATGAAATAATGTGACAGAACCTATTATTATATAAAAATGCTTAAGATTTAATTTTTTTTATTTTTATATTATAAGGGACCAAGCGAGCAGGCGGAGATTTTTGATAACTATTGCCGCCTATAGACATCTGCATAATTACTGTGCATATTTCCCTCCTTCGCTCTTACTTCCAATGGGCTAGCGTTATCCTTTCGAACTGTCATTTTCCGATGTTATTATGTGAAGGTAAGGTACCTCTCCTGCCACGGAGGCCCACGTTACTGCAGAGCAGCTCTGACGTACCTAGCGTTAAACCCCTCATAAGTATAGAATAGGGAGGATGCGGCTCACATTCAAATCAGGTTATCCAAGTTAACTACAAATCTATATAATATAATATCTTGGATTTTGCGGATATCTGTGAGCAACGGTAGTCATCTACTGCCTGCTCGTTTGCCGCTTGTCCTAGAAAAATATAGAAAATATCTTCTAGTTCCTTTGTAATTGCTATTTCTATTTTCTTATTAACTTCTAATATTGTGTTGTAAGTGATAATATATTTAAGACCACCATCATCAAATCATCGATTGGACAACTGTTTCAAAATCAAAATCAAAATCAAAATATTTTTATTCAAAATAGACTTTGAAAAATTGCTTTTTGAACGTCAAAAATTTTCATCTACCACCGGTTCAACCCTAGCCCTGTCCTGAGAAGAACCGGCGAAACAAACTCAGCGGGCCTCATTCATTTTTTCATTATACATTCTTCATTTATATACATTAAAAAAATATATAATTTACATTTATTTTTGTATAGAAGTATATATAGAAGTTTCTTACAAATTTACGACGAGTGCCACAGTGACTATATCTTTATTACACTCAAAGAATAGTTAGATAAAACTTTTATCTGCAATTACAAACAGCACAATCGCAGGACAACAAAATTAAAGGACAAACATATCTTAACACAATACGTGTGTATGTAATGTACTTGTACTAATACTTTATTGTTGTATTTCCAGGACGTACGACTGCTACAGGTGCATGGTCATACACGAGAAGCACAAGCACGTGCTGCAATATAAAGAGAGTGAGTTATGTTTTTTTTTAATTTTGTAAAAAAAAACAATGGAATTTGATTATGGTACATCCAGTGACAATCTCAAATTCAGCTAAACGACCTCTAGTTTATATTCGTTAAGTCTAATTTGGAAAAAAATCAATAGTAAGTTAGGTTAGTTAAGTTACTAGTTTAAGCACAATAGTAAACATGGTAAGTACTGTAACGCCGCTCTGGATACTTCGTCGGGGCGCAGCGTCCAGTTATGCGGGGTTACCTATTTGTAGATTTCCTGCCTATGTATGGGTGTAAACTGCCTATGCTATACTATTGCTAGCTAGCTTAATAAAAGATTTTCGAAACTTTATGCATATGTTTTATTACTTAATTCCCGAATTATAATTCATATTAAAATTATTTAAGACCTAGGCTAACTCATATACATCGTCTTTCTGAGTTCCCCTTTAGAGACCCGAGATTGTAATATAAATGTGATCTACAAAAATCTAGCATCTTGTCAAACAAGAAAATTTCCTTCTTGTTTGAATTTAAACATATTTTTCTTAATAGAAGAATATGTCAAACATAGAGGTTTTAAGTGATATGTAAGTATTATGTAAGTATGGAGGAAACTCCATACGTTACAGTACCTATCTCATTGTGAGGTAGGGTTGCCAACCGTACTATAATATATAGTATTGTACTATATTTTTTTGGAGCGTACTATATTTTTTTTGGCTAAACACTATATTTCGACCAAAAAATGTTGGCAACCCTAGTGTGAGGTAGCCAGATACGGATTACTTATGTGAAAGCGACTCGGTGAATACTTATGTTATTGCAAAATTATAAAAAATAATCCTAATCATTTCTGACTATACACTGCCTCTTTAATTCTTATTTCTATCAGTCTCTGCCTGTCGTAACACGTTGAACCGTACACTTCCAGCGGACTGCAATCCGAACGCGCAGTCGTCCATCTGCGACGAGATCCGCGGCGACGCGCCGCTGTACTCCATGTTCCGGAAGGAGCCGCGGCCGGAGCCGGAGCCCTGCCCCTTCCGCCCGGCGCCCTTCACCTTCACATACAGCAGGTGAGAATATTAGGGGACAAACGAGCAGTCGGAAACATTTTCATGACTATCGATGCACTGCGGGCGAGCGCTGCCGCAGCGTCGCCTGCGGTTGCACTCTGCAGTCCAACTCGGAGTTGTACCTTAAAGTAGTCGCATGTTCTATACGCTACTATGTTGCACATTGCAGGGGCTCCGGCGACTGCAACAACCCGCCGTCGCGCGCCGAGTCCTGCACCGACGACTCGCGGCTGCTGCTGCGCTACATGGCCTGTCCCGACCTGCCGGGCACAGAGAGCAACGGTGAGAGCAACTAGCGTCCCTGACGTCTCAGTTCGGTTGCATAACCGTAACAGTACCGAACATTGACACGACTTGTACCAATAATCACGATTTCTGAACAATAATTATCACTTTCCCTACAAACTGTCGCTACACGTCACATCGCTAGCGTATCATAATACCCGGCGTACAGTGGCACTACAGTTATGTAGGCACTTGGCGTCGAGAGACGCACCAAGTCATAGCTATGCTATAATTTATTTTGAGTGAAGCTAACGCCTATTCAAAGGCCATTCACCCAATCAATCGTCTCAATCTCTCATCCAATCCTATTCAAATCGCAAACAAAGCGTATTAGTTAAACTATCGCTTGATGCTTGTATCATGCGAACGAGATGCACATTCACACTTGTAATTATGTTCGTCAGAAGGTGGAATCTTTGTAGATTCCTATAAACTGCTACAGTCTGAACGGCTTTACGGATTTTATATTGATAACGCGATGCTAAGGGCGACAGCAGACAATACTTTTAGACGCGGCGACCGGCGATTTTGCGACTGCATCGATGCTGCATCACGGTTTTGCGACTACATCGATGCTGCATCACGATTTAGCGACTCTGCGATCGGTCGCAGTAGAGATGTGCGACTGTATCGATGCAATGTCGCGACTGCATTAGACACGTCATCGGAATCGCACGTTAGTTGATATTAATTGACATACATAGGTACATTAGCGAATAAATTGCCGCGTCTGGCGTCTTGAAATATGCGGTACCTGTTTAGTCCCTACATTCAGCTTCTAAAAAGCGACTAAATCGCCGGTAGCCGCGTTTAAAACTATCGCGTGTGCCGTGGCCTTAAATAACATTTCAACCTTAATTCATTGTTAGGTTATTACAATTAGTAGTTTTGTTTCAAGAGTGTCCACTTTATGTTGGCGTATGTATGTGTGCAGTGGAGGAGCTGATGTGCCTGGCGGCGTGGAAGGAGGGCTCCACGCGCTACCTGGTGGGGCAGATCTCGCAGGTGCAGCGCAGGAACTCGATAGCGCTGGACGAGGACCTGTACAGGTAACCAGTTACAGCATACGACGGTCAAATTTCAAATGTATTGTGGAAGCCCTAGATTATGTATCCGAGTTGTCAGCCCTAGATCTTGTATCCGAGGCTGCCAGCCCTAGATCTTGATATCTGCTACATACTACATCATATTCACCGAAGAATAAGATACCTATCACTTGTGTTCGCTAACTCTTTTGTAATTGTTATACTTATAGATATGAAAAAGTCATTGAGCACTTTACTTTGATTGATGATAATCACTTTTTAAGTGACGCTGCGACGCGACGGTTCGTCAGCTCGCACTAACACCTGTGACGTCATTCCAGATGCTTCATCTACAAGGGCCAGCGGAGCGACAAGAATATGACGTACACCATCGCTCAGTCCGGCGACGCCACCTGCAACGGACTGTCCTCTCCCACCGACGGCAGCCGCAACATGAGGCTCACCACCAGTACGTACCACCACCAACACTACCACAGCTGTTACACACCCACATCACCACACTGCCGCACCCTGGACAGCAGGCGGTATGCACGCACATACCCAGCAATGCAACAGTTTACAACAACCCGCCTTCTCTCTAATATTCTTCTGTGACTGACAATAGAGAACCGTCACTGAATAGGGTTGTAGACACTGTTTAAAAATAAACACACTGGTTGAAAATAAAGGCATTTATACTGTTTCCAAAAGTACTTATACTAATACTTGTGAACACAAAATAAATGAAAAAAATCTCACAAATAATTCGCTTCCAAGTATTTTGTGTTAATAATAAAGAAATTAAAAAGCATGTATTTTCGATCATATGACTACAAACAACTCTGGTATATAGCGGTCTGGAGTTCACTCTGCGCCAGTTAGTCGTGTAATTTTAATGAAATCAATAAATGTATAAATACTTTACTTAACCTAGTGACAATCATCACATCACTACATGACTACAACATTCTATGTTCTTTTGTTATTTCTTCACCTTCTCTCTTCTAATATTCTTCTGTTATTTCTTCTCCTTCTCTCTTCTAATATTCTTCTGTGACAAATACTCTTCTCTCTTCTAATGTTCTTCTGTCCTACAGGTGACGATGAGCACAACCGCTGCCACTTCCCGTCGTGGATCGTGCAGCACCACAAGTGGTACAGCCTCGACCACACGCACCAGTACCACTTCACCACCAAGAACGCCACGCTCAAGGTGCCAAGCTCTTTACATCATTTGACACGCCACCAGTGTACTGCAGTGTTTTAGAACTATTTTATACAGGAGGTCTAAGAGATCGGGACACCTATTTTAATGTGGGATATGGTTAGGGTTGCCAACTGTACTATAATATATAGTACACATATTTCAGGCGTGTGTACACTATGTACTGTTGAATAAAGATATAAATACTATTTTTTCAATACCGAAATATTTATATGGTAAATAGCGAAAAAAACAATACATTGATTGCTTTTTTCGGCGTACATTTAAAATAAATTTTGACAAGCGAAAACCTGAACCCAACATACTTAACTTACTGCGTTCCAACGTTGTCAATATCAAATTAAAAAAATATTTTTTTCTCTGTCTTGTCTCTCTATTTTGTGTTTTCTGTTTATTATTATATACCTACCTAAACTACTATATTTTATTGTAGTGTACTATATTTTTTATGCATATTTTGAAAAATACTATATTTCGCTGAAGAAATGTTGGTATCCCTAGATGTACCCTACATTAGCAGCATTCAAATATGAAAAGAAAGATCAAAATATAAATATATTTCGACATTCTGTATAACGACAATTATATACAAGGTTGATAAAAGCGAGAGGCATTATATTAAACCACATATAGTTTAAGCACATTATAAGTGCGTACAGTTAATCCGAAAATATTAAAAAAAGTTTACGGCAAGTATACGAAAATACTTTTTTCAAACAAGATAGCAAAATAATAATAGCTAATCATGCTTTGTACCGGGCGGCTACACCTCGCACGGGGTGAATGACCCCGGCGGCCTAAGGACAGCCGGGGGCACGATCAGCTGAGGATACAGCGTGTACGATGTGAAAAAAAAACTTTAAAGATTCCTGTGGCTAAACTATTGCCCCGATTGATCTGATTTTTGTTGTGTAGCTTGGATATTGTACACTAAATATGTGGTTTCATTTAATGCCTCTCGCTTTTATCAACCTTGTATGTACATCAGGCGTATTAAACATTAATAAAAAATATATAGTCGCGTGTTTCAACTAGTGTAATATGTTCCAGATAATGAACGAGGACGGGTCGTTCGAGGAGAAGCGGCTGGTGTGCCACTCCATCCTCGAGCAGAAGGAGAAGAGGCACATCAAACTGGTGGCGCACGTGACGCGCGGCTGGTGAGTGCTGCGCACCGATAGTACTAGTAGTTACACCACCGGGTCTATACCTATACCAAGTGAAGTGAGGACTTGTGTTACAGTAGGGGTTTCTTTTTTTGACTAGGGACCACTTTTACATCATTCTCGATATCAGGGCCTCAGTGTAGATAGGTATAATATCTCACATGCTGCACGGTAACCAACGGCTTACCGTCCGCTAAATTCAAAATCATTCGCGAATCATATTTTTGCTTCCGCGGCCACTGATTGAGAACCATTGTGTTAAAGGGACTTGACAACTGACGGTTATGAAAAATCAAAGTACCTACAAATAATAAGCAACATATTATAACCGCTTAACGTAATGAGTATGACTTATAGGGATATTTTATTATTTTTTTTATATTTTAACATTTACATTTAAAAAAAAGTAAAAGTTTGGTAACCCCTAACTTTAACTAACAGTAAAGGCTGGTTTACACATTAATTAGTGCGAGTGCAGGTGTTTAGTATTTAGTAAAAGCTGCAAGTGATTAGTGCGAGTTGTGTCCAATACTGTTTAGCTGTTGCGTTTAATACGAAGTAAATTAAAAACAGGCGAGTGAGGGGAAGAACTCCTCGCAAAAAAATAGAACGCGCTTCTTCAGTCCACTTCAGTCCACTAAACAGGTTACTAATCACTTGCGTTGTCCACGCATGTTTACTACTAATCACTAAACACATGCACTCGCACTAATCAAAGTGTGAACTACCCCTAACGTGCGTGTTGAGTGCGTTAGTAACGTGTGCGTGTGTGTTGCAGCGAGTCGGGCCACGTGTGCCTGCAGTTCGTGTGGCGCGAGGGCGGCGCGCTGCAGCTGTCGACGGGCGCCACCGTGTGGGACGCGCCGCAGGACGCCTGCGCCGACCACGACCGCGCGCCCTTCATCACGCTCATCAGTGAGTATCACGCCTGATGGTGACAGAGAGATAGAGATAAAAGAATACAAATAGAGAGAGAGATCCTATCGCAACAAAATACCTGGACATGCCGCTCAGTGCTTCATTGTAAAAATGCATCTAATGCGAGGATAATGGAGTCGCGCGCCTAAGATATAAGAGAACGACTGGAAATAGAGTACTTGTCCCTAGGGATGTATCCCTGCAAATAACTGATAGAGAGAGACTACCCGAGGGATGGGTTTGTACTGATGATGTAGGATTTGATCTTTCCAGCCGGTTCCTATGCTATTAGTAACATCCACATAGTTGCTATTTAGTGAATCATTTATTATGCTTGTAGTAGTTTTGTATAATATGTTGGTTGGCCACTAATCCCCATACGCATAGACATCCGCATATATCTACCTACGGAGAAGTTGGGTGCTTGTTGTACGTTGTTCACTAATCCCGTCGTGATTGCCCACAGCCACGTCGCTGACGCCGATGCGCTGCCCCGTGTTCGGGCGCTACTCCGTGGTCAACTCGCTGGCGGACCGGCGCCGGCGCAGGCAGCAGCACGTCATAGGTACGTACCACATTTTAGTGAGAGATACGGGATATCTCTCTCTCACAAAACTCTAGAAAAGCGAACACGATACGATTACGTTACGTTTTCCATTAGTGTGCGTTGCAGCATGAAATTTCATACAAATAATATGACCGGTTCGAGGTAATACGGTTGCAATCCCTTTCCGAGTTGATAAGTGTGCGGCGACCATAAACCCCCTCCCATTATAGCGGCTGAAGGCTGCCGCCAGTACTCCAAAGGAGCACGCCACCATTTTGTTCAAACAGAGCACGCAAGCGCTCCCACCACAGCAAGGTGGCAACATCTTCGGGGGGATCTCTTGCTCAACCTATGGAAGCTCAACTAATAAATTATTAACAATTATTGCAATTTTGGTGTCCAATAAAGAAATATTGATTTATTTCTCTAATGCTACAAATTACAATACTAAAATGAAATGATCGCATTGTCCCGAGATGTCGGATGGGGCCGGTAGTATCAAAATAATATGACCGGCTCGAGGTGATACGGTTACGATCCCTTTCCCAGTTGATAAGTGTGCGGCGTCCATAAACCCCCCTCCAATTATAGCGGCTGAAGGCTGCCGCCAGGACTGACTACATACCGTATAATATTATATTAACCTACCATCTATCTACTGACGACCACACATATCCGCACAACTCCTTTACAAATTCGTTCGAAAAAATATAAACCGTTCGAAACGCGATAACATGACTGTGGTGCACCGGTCCGTCACGGCTAGTACTGTGAGGTATTAGGTAATCCTAATGCATATGGTTAGCCAAATCGAGTAAGTTGTTTAAATAAGAGCGAAAACGAATGGTGTGTATTTTATTATTAGAGTGCTTTGTCGCTGAGCGATAATGTCGCCCATCGGTACGGTTTGAAACACACACAGATGTTTTTCGTGTATCTTTTTTAACTAGCTGCCGCCCGCGGCTTCACCCGCGTGGATTTCGGACTTCAAAAATCCCTATAAATTTTAACTTATTATGTGATTCTGATATGAAAGCTAATTTTATTAATTAAAAATTTAATTACTGTAAAGTTTCATGAAAATCCGTTCAGTAGTTTTTGTGTGAAAGAGTAACAAACATCCTTACAAACTTTCGCATTTATAATATTAGTAGGATTTAAATAATAATTTTTATTTTTTTTATTATTATACAGACTATATAGCTAGCTGAGGTGAGCGATTAAAATTGTGTTTGTGTGTGGCAGGTGAGGGCGAGTCCGACGAGCAGCCGGCGGCGGAGTGCGTGTCCGGGCTGTACGACAGCGCCAACTTCGGCTGCGGCGCCACGCAGGACACCATCGAGTTCAAGTCGCCCTGCGCCAGCACAGGTACCGCCACGCCACGCCATACCATGCCACTTCCTGCCACGACATCTATGCCATGCCATGCCACGCTAGGCCACAACACCAAACATCGCTCTGACTGTAGTATATACTACACCCAGGATTGCAATGATGTACATTGTACATCAATACAATCCTGATTGTTTTACCTATACGCTATATTACAACTTTCATTATTCGTTCAAACGAATATCAAGTACCGATGCTAACGAACTATCAAAGTTCTACAGTAACAAATTTGATAATATCATATGGAGAAAAGAAATGAAGTTATTATCATAATACACATAATACATAGATAAACATCCATGACCAAGGCGGGATTCGAACCCGCGACTCCTGGCGCAACACTCTCCGCTCATCCGAGCCTGATCGTCAAAAATGCTTCTTGAGTGTTGGCTGTGTAGCCTTTTCTTTGTAAACTGTTTGGTGTAACTGGTGTCTTTGATTTCGACAGTGTACACGTGCTACGGCAGCTGGTGGGAGGGCTCGCGCGGGTACCTGATCGCAGCGCCGCCCGTGCGCCCGCCGCAGCGGCCCCGGACCTTCTGCTTCATGTACTCCGCCACGCCCGGGAACGGTGCGTACACTGATCTCTATGTAACTCGACACATGAACTCGTATGGATTCAGAAGGAGCTAACAACACTGATCTCTGTAACTGGATAGCCGGATACTGTTAAACATGGCAACAGCTAGCCAGTTCCTTTAACTGTGTTTGTTGATGGAAGATTTTTACAGCTATGTATTATAATATATTATTCTTATAACCACCCAGTCACTACTATTTTACTATATATTTCAGAGTCTCTGGCGCTGTCTTCAGCCCGGAGCTGCTCTCGCGACATCCTGCCCGGCCGCTCTGGAGAGAGGGCCTACAACCTCACCAGTAATGGTACGTATTAAAGCACCATGATCAAAAAAAACAAGTAAACAAACATTATTAAAAAGTATATAGAACGTTATTTTTAGATAGTTAAAATTATAAACAACATTTGTTCTATGAATTTTGCCACAACTCAATAAACTAATTTTAAATGATTTTTCTGTTTTTAATGTACTGTGGTGGACGTGTAGGTCTAGGTTTCATTCGTATGAAAGACGTTGCAACGAAGGCATGCGCGCGCTTCGAGTATGTTAACCTCCTTGTCTAACGTAATTATATGACGCACTTGCAACGCTCGGGCGAAAAAATTCATACATATTTATTTTTGTATGAAGAAATTTGCGAATTATGAAAAGTCGTAGAACAAATGTTGTTGTTAAAGATGCCAGCTATCAATATTTAAGAGCTTGCAGGTATTTTAAAAATAATCTAACATCTTTTATCTTCGCAAAATTAGTCTTGGGCCCCGCTAACGCCCAAGTCTAACCTGATAGAGATTTATGGACCGATCTGCATCTACATAATAACAGAACTATAATCACAATTTATCAATAAACATTTGTTTAGGTACATGCGAGCAGAGCAGCAAGTATAACAGCGAGGCGTCCCGCTGCGCGCCCGTCGTTCTTCTGCTAGTGCTGGCGCTAGTCGCTTGCAGATGATACGCCAGCGCGCCCTAGGTTGAGTAGCCAGCGCACGCGGTCCCCACTCTCCCCACTTTAGCTAATGCCGCTTAGCAGTATTCAGCTTGTTTCGATGGTATAATACTGTTCTATCAGATCTCTGTCATGACGTGGTAGCAGTAATCTTATAAGCTTGTTACAATGTTATAATAATACTGCTCTTTCGGATCTGTCTTTACATATTTAGCAGTCACATTTGTAAGCTTGTTACAATGTTATAATAATACTGCTCTTTCGGATCTCTGTCTTGACATTTTAACAGTAACATTATAAGCTGGTTACAATGTTATAATAATACTGCTCTATTGGATCTCTGTCTTAACAATTTAAACAGTAACATTGTAAGCCTCTTACAGTGTTACAATTACACTGCTTTGGCAGCTCCTTGTATTTACATATGTAGTAGTATTATTATAATCATTTGACATTATTATTATTATTATACTGCTCAGGCAGCTACGTGCATATTTTAGCAGTATTATTGCCTTGTTTACAATGTTAAAATACTGCTCTATCAGATCTTATACCTGACTAATTACTTTGTAAACTTAAACTGTTTTTCAGAGATCGATTTCTTGATATCTTTAGCAGTATAATTGTAAGCTTATTTTAATGTTGTAATACTATTCTATCAGATCCTTGTCCTGATATAAGCAGTACCATTATAATCTTGTTGCAATGTTACAAATACTGCTTTATCGGATTCGTGTCTTGTTACACCCAGACACGACGAAAAGTTTCAATATCCTACGTTTTAGCAGAACATGGGATCGCGAGCGAAACCGGCTAGAAGTTATAGTGTATTTGAAAATATTTAATGTCGCTTTAATTGTGATAATCGTACCAGTGTTTTGCCAAAATGTTTGATCTTTTAGCGTTGTGTTTTGGCAGCTGTCTACTGATATTAGTAAGTTCTTTTTAATTTAAAATTTAAATAAAGAATTCATTAAGTAAATTTAAATATCGAGCATTGATTCTCGATCGAATCCAGTGACGATTGTTACGCGATGATTCATATTATGACAAAGAGTTCGAGCATGTTGATTCTCGACAGAATCCAGTGACGATTGTTACACGCGGATTCATGTTATGAGTTTGAATTCAATACTCGTAATGTTATTTAATCTTTAAAAAGGTTTTATAAGAATTGTAATTGGCTTTCTAAGCTGTGTAGGTTATAAAAAAAACTTATTTTAAACGTTAAATAAGTTAAATTATTTCAGTCTATGATTCTTATTTCGAATTATCGAAATTTATCGATATCTTATTGGAATTTGAAACTGCTCTGTATGTAGAAACATACATAGTTTGCTCAACAGTTTCTTTCGTCGAGTTGTATGTATGTATACAATTTTATTTTCTAGGTTAGGAAACGAAAACAGTGTTTGATGAAACGAAACAACGTTGTACATAAAATGGTATTTAAAGTTGGTTAAAGAAATGGAGGTTATGCGTTTAAATGTAATACAAACATCGGGACTACTGTGTACGATAGGTATTTATATGAAGCTTTTCGGGTATACATTATACTGTATGCTAACGTAAGTCTAAAGTAGATAGACATAATGTAGTCGCTCTGCATTCTGATACGTCCACGAATTGTTTGCTGTTTATAATATTTTCGCGCGAACTGGGGAACAAGGTGATTGTAGGATGTATATTATAATTAGAATGTTTCAATAAATTTTTAATGATGGATATCATGGTTATTGACATTGCGACCTAAACACAATGCTTTGTTGACCGTTTAGTTGCCTGTATTAAAAATATGGTAGATACGATTAGAATAATAATTTTGAATGATCTCCAGCACAATTACATCAAATAAGTCACACATAGCTAGGTTACAACTAATGTTTAGTAAGCAACAAAATATATATTAAAATTTGTTTAAAACATTGCTGCCAAAAATATACAAATGTGTAAAAATCAATGATTAAAAAAATAATATTAATTCAAAATATATTAAAATAACCATGATATTTGTCGCATTCTATTATTTAAATATTGATATGTAATTATTGTACGTAAAAATATATTTTTATGAATCAAAAATAGACGGTTTATACATGAAAGGAATTGATTTGTTTACCTTCCAGTTGTGAAGAATATATCTGACCTACATATTATTTAAATCATGTTGATAATTTTGGATAACTCACATTTATTACTTTTATAATGGTTTTATTTTCATTATATATGTTGGGGATGAATAATTCACTTCGAGCTAAAGTCGTTGGTATTCGACTAGTGTAGGCTTTCTTTGGCAATTTGTCCAAAACCTTATCAGAGAAATCTGCACTTTATCTTAACCATTTCAAAGTCCACATTGGACCAGTAAACAACATATATAAATGTTGATACACTTTAGCATCGAAGTGAATTATTTACAGCCTCTGCTTTTGTTTGACTGTGGATTTTTATCGCTCATGTCAAGAATCCACTGACAATAAAGAATACCATTGTAACACTACGAGTTGCACTTCTTTCGTGACACTATTTTTTACTTTCTTTTTTTATTCATGTGCCGGTTCGACAATAAATAAAGTGAGGGGTGGGCGTAATACATAACCAACCAATTTAATACTTCTCCATGTACTCATCGGGACCAAAAAAATAATTCGGGAAGTGGTAAGAACGGTATCCCATTCAAATTAACTCAAGGCATTACTTAACCCAGTTACCTAAATCGTACAGCACTGCTCGGCAACCAACGGCTTACCTCAAATTAAATTTAAAATCATACGCGGACCATATTTTGGCTTCTGCATCAGTAGTTACTAGTGGCTAACGGACCGCTGGTTGTTAGCCACTGCTCTATAGGATTAAAGCCTCATGAAACTTTTTCTGCACTTGTAATGAGGTGCTGGCGAATACCATCGCCATCATCATCATAAGCACTCAGAAGGCGACATAGGCCTCCCCAACGGTTCATATATTGTCGGTCCGGTACTCTCACGCAGGAACATGTTATTTCATTGATATCGTATTTACACATTTCTAAATAAAATTATTTATGACTTTTTTTTTTGCTAATTTATTCAGCATTTTTGCCGAGTGGAAGAACACGCAAATCCAGTGATATTCTGTGTTCTGTAACGTGGTTCGTATTAAGGCAGTATGTATAAAATACTACTAATATTATATATTTGTAAACCGATTCTATGTACCTATGAAATAACATGTCACGGCAAACTCAGTAATATATTTTGTATTTTGATCAGATTTTTTATTAGAATATAAGAGTAACAATATATATCACGGCGAGTGTAGTAAGCAGAGATTTGTGTCATGGATCAAAAAAATACTTGTATATCTTTTCGCTTGATTTATCTATCGCATTTTTTTAAAAGTTGGTTCTTGGGCAATGATCTGAATCTAAGTTAAATGCGATACAACAGTTTTCTCTATACATATATAATAGTAAATATAACACAACCTCTATAAGAATGTGCACACTCTGTTTACTAAACTCAGTCGCTAACTCATTTTACATTCGTATTCCTTAAAACTTATAGTTTAACTCAGTTGTTCGATTCACTTGTGCCGTGCTTGTGCAGTGTTCTATAGACGTGTGCATATTGTCCGCACAAACCCAGTGCTGTACACGAAGAGAATAAGGCTATGGACACAGTCACGCACACTCATGTCCAGTGCACAAGCGAATGGAACTATTCACACGGGGTACTTAATTCGTTAGACAACGAAATGTCGTGTTTGCGCTCAATGGAATTGATTTTGCTTCTTAATTTCGCTTCTACGTATGACGCTTCGCTGCAACTTAACATAAATCCCGACCAATAGTAGAGTTAAAATTTTTGCTCATATATAGTTTGGAGTTTTATTTGTGATAAAAAAAATAAAATTACATTTAAGGTATAAATGTAAATATTCACTAGACTCGAGTTCCTGAATTTTTTTCTTTTCCAACTTTGTGATAACGGTACGTTCTGAAACGCCCGTGTTATATGTGCCCTCCTGTGCGTTGCTGCGCCGAGTCGAACTGGGGAAATAGTTCACAGAACACCACCTGTGCTGATTACACTTCGCATTGTGTGGAATTTCTGGTGATATTTAAAATAATCATACTTTCTGTGTTATTATTTTTATGTGCATATCATTTGAAATTTTAAAATATATTTCAACTAGTAAATAAATATCTTCACATACAGCGCAAGTATATTACAAAATACATTATGTAAGAGCGTGCACATATAACACAAGCGGTTCAAATATAGTGTGTAAGTTTGATACGTCGACGCTTGCCTATGTCTACAGACCTATAATTTTAAAAAAATATAAGTAGCCGAAAAAGACTATTGTAAATATAGTAGCCGTACAGTTAAGTCGCATTTTAACGTACAGATGAAAAAAGTATTAATTTACGATTAAAAATAACCGAAGATAATAAATAGGTTTAAAAATAATGGAAGTATAAACGAAGTTCAGCCATTTTAAAGTGTTGATTGCACAATGATAAGTAAATTTTCACGAGATAGCGTAAGGCTTTATGTTTTACGTTTAATTTATTAAGATAATTTCACCATGTGAATAAATGCACTAATTTTATGTAAAAAAAATAATATTTAATCTATGGAAATTGTATTTTATCTGCTTGTAAATATTTTGTCTCTGGTCATCGTTGTATTTATCTGTGAGACTGAATGGTTGCGGGTCAGGATTATTTTTTTTTTTACAATCTACTTCAAAAAAGAAACTCAGCTACAGAAATGTCCTACAATTGTTTTCTGCTAGGTATTCTGAAAATATATTCATTGTATTTTATTATAAATACATAAATGACATGAAAATGTATTTTTAGTTCAATAATATTGCAAAGTACTCATTGATCTATAACAAAGAAAACAACTTAACGTCAAAATTTTTACTTGTCTGTCATAGACAAGACTGTGCGCTGACAGCGACAAAGACAGACTATACCTACTTTTTTTTCTCTAGCACTGGTCACACTCGTTCAGCCTTGCAGTTTTTTTATGTTTTGTTTTTACTTTTGGTTTGTTATGATTTCCTTAATCTTGCTTTCCTCTGGGTTTGTTCGGCGCCGCGACGCGATACGACTTGTAACTACTAACGTAAGCCTATTATTATATTATTATATTTTGATTACTGAAATATATTTGAAAATTAAACATGTTTTATTTATTGCGTTTCATACGTGTAACCCTTACCCCTTGATCTTGTGTGGTACTTGAAAGCCACACACATGCTGTGTATTGGCAGATTTTTTGCTGTTAGAGAGGCCGTCTATTCAGTAAGTGATAGTGCCATGCCAGCCAGCCAGTCATACATACCGTTGTTAAGTGACAGTCACTGTTTTTTTTATGATATAGGGGGCAAACGAGCTGGTGGTTAGTGACTACCGCCACCCATATATATCCGCAAAACTAGGTGTCTAGACACTGTGTCGTGTTTGGTACAGATTGGGAGCTTCCGGTATTTTATTACAGAGAAGAAGACAAGGAGGGCAGCACAGCTGCAATACATAATTAATTATAATACAATAAAATGCGCAGTGCATTCATATTACTTATGTGCATTGATGCAAGCTGAATACTAGGCGTGAAAAAAATACCTAACAAACCCCATAGGTTTGGTCTATGTCAATTAAAAAGTGTACCTTGCCTACTAGTCGAAATTCTTATGAAACTCAAAGCTTTATTAAAATACTTAGCGCAAAGGCCATTTTTTACAAAACGGGGACGAATGAGCAATTAGAGCCATTTGATGACTAATTAACGTCCGCATACCTAGGTACCTATATATCTACGTAGGTACCTAGGCGCTGACCTCCTTAGCGGTGCCATCCGCCCAATGGACCACCGGTTACTCAAGAAAAGCGGCAACAAAGCCATCATTAAATAGCCGTTGTCATGTGTACGAGAGGTACCTCCCCGGTCGTCCAGCCGCACATCCCACGAAACTCTAGAGTCGAAAATAACGCAGATTTTCTTCACCTGTCCTCTTAACGAGCCACCCGGACTCACAACCGCACAAAAACCGAGAGCATAGTCATGATGTGGATGTGAGAGAGAGGAGCTGATGCATACAAATGGGTTACGTCGGTACCTAATATTAAAACAATGTGCTACTGGTGTTGTTCCAAAAACCAAAAACAATAAATTTTACAAAGGAAGATAGAGTAGGTACTCTATCCACCACCCCATTCAACATAAAACAAACCTCATAATCAAAATCAAAATCAAAATATTTTTATTCAAAATAGATTTTTAAAAATTGCTTTTTGAACGTCAAAAAAAAATTTTCATCTACCACCGGTTCAACCCTAGCCCTGTCCTGAGAAGAACCGGCGAAACAAACTCAGCGGGCCCCATTAATTTCTTCATTGTAGGTACATTCTTAATTAATAATTATATTATACAATAAAAAATATAATTTACTTACATTTATGTTTGTATAGAAGTAGCCTGGGAGGAGGATACTATTCCCAATGTGTGGTATCTGTCATAAAATCTATTACTTTGTAATATCCCTTACCACACAAGCGTTCCTTAACTACTTTTTTAAATTTGTTGATTGAGAGTTTTTGAACGCTTTCTGGGATCTTATTGTAGAGGCGTATACATTAACCCCTAAAGGAATTCTTTACTCTGCTGAGTCTATGAAATGGTACATCTAGTTTGTGCCTGTTCCTAGTATTTCTATCATGATTAGCACTCTTTTCATTGAATTCAACAATATTCTTTCGTACATACAAAACATTTCTAAATTGTATTGAGAGTGAACAGTCAGTATCCCAATTTCTTTAAATTTATCCCTAAGTGATGTAGTAGAGGCTAGTTTATATATTGCCCGAATAGCTCGCTTCTGCAGCACGAAAATAGCAT
>LUGF01010174.1:297110-308500 GCA_001625245.1 Calycopis cecrops
CCACGACCAGGGAAGTTATCGGTCATGTGATAGATGACGTAATGGATAGAGATAGACATTCTCTTTTCCTGTGGTTTGCCAGAAATCTTTAAATGTATACTGATCACGAGATTGCTGCGTTGCAGCCGGTTTGAACAAACACTAGAAAGGGTTGAGGTCAGGGTTACCATTTAGAAATTAGAAAAGTCCTGACAAAAAGCCGGACAGTTCCAAAAAAGTCCGGACATTTTTTTTAAACCGATTAAAAATAAAATCATTTTAAGTGAATGTTTTGAAAGTTTTTTTGTTCTTTGTTACAGCTACTTAGTTGCAGTGGCATAGTGATGTACGATAGAGATGTTTTTAAATTAGTTAGTGGAAAATTAACAAAAATTAAAGACATCTGATCCGGACAGAAGTTTAGACGTCCTGACATGTCCGCACTAATCCAGACGTATGGTAACCCTAGTTGGACTACAACCGTATTAGCAAATCCTAAGAGATAGCACATCTTATTGGCAAACCATAAGAGGTGTGATGTTCAGAAATGTCTATAAAATGTTTCTTGCCCATTAATTTAGTCCAAATTGTTAGTTTAGACCTCAAAACTCTCTCCACTGGATCTCACACTCTCACCTTGCCACCACTTAAAACACAGATACTCAATAAATAATACAGAAATAATAATCCAACCGTTTACTATAAAGTAATCTTATAATAGTATTTTACGATACAATGGAAGTAAAGACGCGTTAAGGCACGGTTTTAGCGCACGAGCGGAGCGAGAGCGTTAAAGCGGGTGCGTGTCGTAATAGCCATGAAACTCCCGCGTATCGTTCACTATTTTTTAACACAAGTGTGATTAATCCGCTTAAAGTAATCATTATTCAGTGCTATATCATATTTTAGACTTCACAACTGAAGGAGACCAGGGGATTATTAAAATAATATGTTATATAAATCTCCAAGAAATCCATACTAATGTCACTAAGATAAAGAGTTTGTGTATGAGTAAGCATATAACTACGATTCAAACGAAAATTAATAATGATTATCCTCAACGTGTCATAATCATCAAGACTGATCACATCAACCACAATACTGGTCTCATATTGATGACCAAAGTATAAAATCTGTATTTTATGACCCAGAATATTGACTTGTATAGTTGCTATAAATGCGTAAGCAAATAACGCACTTATCATATTTTAATGCGGTAGATAGATGTCTTTACCTCACGCCGTATTAACAATTTGCGCTTAATTTCACGATTTAGAGGGAGTTAAATGCGGATTTATCACACGCCGTGTTAAAAAATATATTATTAATGACAAAAATATACACCATATTACATAATTTAAGTACACAAGTCAAGTTTTAAGGCACTGTTGACCTCGGGTCATTTCAGATATACAGCTACCTAGATGTTACTTAATACAAGTCAAATTAATACATGTTACAAAGGTATATTCAAACAAACAAGATATTAAGATTAATAAAGTACAAAAATAAGCTACATCAGGTTCTTAATTCTTTTGAGTATATGAGATTATTATTAAGTACCTAACTATATTGTGCACTATTAAACTGTATTTAATACAATAATTATATTCAGAAAGCAGTACCTAAAGCTGGTATAACTAAATTGCAAGAATAAAAATGAGGCGACCCAATATAAAAAGCAGTCTGAAAATCGACTCTCCGAAAAAAGATGTGAAATTTGAAAATTCCTAGAAATATTATTTGAGGTCTGATAAACATAGTAAAAATAGTATAAGCAGGCACAATTTCATTTTTTGCTCACATCTTACAACAAATAACATTATCAATATGACTACTAGTGTTTATATAAATTAAATTATAGGTACTGAAACAAACTTAAGGATCAGTCAAGTCAATTCTTAAGAGCCACCTGATGTTTAAACTTAAAAAAAAAGAATAAAAAACAATTAATTCTACAAATTTCATATCGGTTGCACCTACAGTCTATCTCAACAGCTACATTTTTATAAGAATCCAGAATGGATGGCGAATATTTTAAGTGTCGCCCAATATATGTGTGTATAAATAATTGTTGTGTGTAATTGTTAGTAGAAAAATTAATTCAGTTTAAATATTTAGAAGTAATTGTTTTGATATTGTTTATAGTAATAGATATGAGTAGAATACAAAAAGAATTATTTTAACTCCTTTCCCTTGACACCAACATCTTTAGTATGTTTATCAGGTGTCAGGACACCTTAAAAACATAATTACCGGTTTTCAAAACTAATATCTTACTAACTTTAACAATTGGCTGAGCTAGGTTCGCCTAGCTCAGCAAATTCTTAAGGTTGTTTTTTTTTTAATTACAGAAATTAACTAAACATGATAGCAAACTAAAATGAACTTCTTGTTGAAATAATATTCCTTAATTTCTAAATTGTGAAGTAGTTAGTGTTTATAGTAATTAATATTCTTGCTTTTGTAACTCAGTTAACAAAATACTAATAAACTAATAGACAATTTGTATTGCAAGAATATTGGCTAGTAGTTAGTTGTACATATTTTGCTACTTTCTTTAATTTACTACAAAGATAGTATATACTACACCTACATTACATATTACATGTTATAATTATAATAATAAATAACACAAGTATACCAGTAATCAGGTAGGTACTGGTATAAATAATAAAGGTCATTCAATATTTATACCAGGTCAGGTACATATCAAAAAATTTAATGTTTTATATACTATGCAAACAATGTGTTTCAATAAATAGTAGAAGTTACATACAATATCATCTTTGTTTGAAAGTAGTAAATTTGTTTTACACCAAATTGGTTTACACTGCTCAATCATCCTCAACTCTTTGCTTCTTGCTTGTGTTGGAAGGTGTTTGAGGAGGAGAAAATCCTGTATCTCGTCTTTTGCCCGAGTGTCTGGCACAGCTGGTACTAGACACTCGTTTTGATTGTGACTCAGATTCTTTAGATGGTGAAAATTGCTTCAACATTTCAACATCGCTGAATATAACCTGTGCCCCACCACCACATGTTGGTACAATGTCTCCTTTGTACAATTTTGTTTCTAGTTCACCATCAGTATCTTGCTCTTGAGATACCAAACAGTATTTTGATACTTTTGAATTGGTAATATCCTTTACGCTTGTGAGTTTATTCACATACTTGCTCTGGGTAATACTTGGCTTCAAGACTGTTCCCATAGGAACTATTTTGCTAGGAGCATGTTCTACCCATCCTTTACCATCAGCTGAAAGGGATCTGCGGTGTCGTGGGTTGGATATGGCAACTCCTCGACGCGATGTTGCAGGTGTCTCTTTACTGTCTCTTGAATGGTGAGTGTGAGAGCTAAATGGTGTCAAGAGATGGGCCGGTAGTGCCCTTGGAGTAGATACAGGTGTATAATCTCTAGTTTGAGCAGCATTATCTGTTGTTACTCTATGGACGACTTCAGCATTATCTCCTCTATCTCCTCCCAATGCTTCTGCTATAATTCTTAAGCGATTTTCTTTTTCCTCAATTGCATTTCGTAGTCTTTCTTTTTCACAGTTAATTTCCTTAGCTTTCTCATGTTCAACAGCTATTTTATGATGATATTTCCGTTCTAGAACCTTCTTTTGCTTTTCTTTATCGAGTTTGTTTTGACTTAGAAGCAATTCCTTTTCCTGCAATTCCCTTTTCAATGTAGAAGTGTAATCAGTTAATTCTGCTAATTTCCTCTGATGAGACAGAGATGCATTTTCTGTGGCTGTTAATCTTTCTTCTAAAGCTTTAATTCGTTTTGTAGCTGAAGCCAATTGACCCCGAAGGGATGCATTTTCACTCCTAATTTCTAGTGACTCCTTCTCCAAATCCAATAGACCAGACCTTAGTCTTTCATCTTTTATGTCTTTGCCACGTTTCAAATTTTCACGACGTCCCAACCTCATTTCTAAATGTGCCATCAATTCTTTGATAATATGACTGGCTTGGGGACTATTGAGTTCCAAGCTTGGAAAATCAAGACCAAGATTATATACAAGACCTAAGTCTAACTCGAGTTCCTTAGCATCCGCCCTCATTATATTATCTCTGGCTGTATTGAAGAGCCTATTTGCCTTACGGCGACCTGTTGTGAGGCCGATAGATGATGCAATTTCAGTTAATTGTGGCTTTGCAACTTCTACCTCAGATGCCACTTCAGCAAATCTCATCACTTGCAGAGTCTCATCATAATCTTCAGCTCTTGGGTTGGCGCAGACTACCATTCTCACATGACCTTCACCTTCAAAGAAATTTTTAAATAAATGTGTGATTTTGGACTCTCTGTATGGTACCATGTTGTTGGTACCAGTAATTTGATTTTCTCTTAATGATTCCAAGCATGTTCTCAATGTCATAAGAGATTTATTTATATTTCCAGCTTCGCGCAAACGCTGCCCAGTATTTTTAGTTCGATTTGTTCTTTCACTACCAGCTAAATCCACCAGACTGAGCTGACTTATTGACAAATATTTTTTGTTCTGTATCACATCTTCTCCCATTTCATCTACAGGAGCTTGCACTAGTCGGATAGTAAAAACTGAATGACTTCTACTAGACTCTGCATTAAGAGTTGTGTGAGCCATCCGTTTCCTTTTCAGGCCCAAGTAGAAGGCCTCAAATGCCTCCTCTGCAGATTTTATTTCAATTTCTGTAACCCCATGCACATACATGTTGTGAGCGGCATCTTCTCTTATAATTTTAGAAGTTAAGTTTTTGGTCATAGGAGGCCCATCCTCTAGCAAGTCAAACACATTATTGTTGTAAATTTCAACATAAGTTACAAAAACAGCATATAAGTTATCTTCATTTATTCCTTCTATTTTGGTTAAATCTCTATCAGACATGGCTAAATCAGGATTAGAATTATTTTTCCTGCCAGTTTTAAATTTGTGCAACTCCTTCTGTCTTTCAAGCATAGCCTCTACTTCACTCTGAATGTCGAACATGTTCATTTTATCAGGTTTAAAGATGTATTTGTGTGCCTGCACCTCGCTTATAGTTTTGAATATGATGTTAAGGCATCGCGGGAGTATTCCGCAGTTTAGGGGCTCACCGGTCATTGTGAATGTTTTGCCGCTCCCTGTGACACCGTACGTGAATAATAATCCATTTTTACCTTTTAACAATCCTTCTACTAACGGTAAAGCCACTTTGTCGAAAACTTCTTGCTGATTTGTTTCGGGCGGGAATACCTCTTTGAATGTGTATTTCATAGTTTTAGAACCTTCATTTCTATAACTTAATGCCGTGGACGGCGGAGACATAAGCACGGTTGTGGGAGATAATATTTTAATACACGTACTGTCAGAATCTCGTTGCATGGGCCGTAATCTGCAGTACACTTGCACAGGATCTCTTTCACCTGTGAATAAGTTTTGTTTGCTTCTAGCTGGAGTTCGCATTTCGTTAATCCGTTGTTTCGATTTTGCGGATTTCATTTTGATTCACTTCACAGGCACTATTTTAAATACAAATTATCTACAATCTTGATTCTTGAACAATATTTTTAATTTTACCTGTCGGTTGTATTTCAATCCAGAGGCAACGGTCGTTCAAGTCAAAAGATGTAATGATGATATTATGAATTTAATTTAAAAATATAATCCAATTTTCCTAAAAGTATCAGTTGTCTCTTTCTAACAAACAGAACTTTGAATGTTTTGTTTCCATTTTTCAACACCGACCGTTAAAAAATATGAACATTTTGAAACAGCTGCATTATACTGAGTTGACATTTTTTTCTTTTTTATGAACATAGTTCTATAAGGCTTAGAAATTACAACAAAACGCCGGTGTTTTAAAATTATAATGCCAATGAAGTAGCAATAGAATAAAAAACAAATCTGATATCTTACTAATAGTACTTGTTCTATAATAAATAAGAAAAAGTTGCATCCACTGCTATTTGATAAACATTGACATATTTAAAGTTTTGCTTTTGTCCCTATTATTTTATTCAGTTGTTAAAAATTTGTAATTATAGCTTGCACGTCGATTTCCTTGCTTACTCTGAGGCCCGTATGAAGGGAAGTGGCGTAAATATGGGTTATTATAAATGAGTTTATTGCATATAGAACTATACAAATAAATAATAAATAAATAATATTTTTGGAGTTTATACAGAAACTAAAAAAATAAGGGTGTAAAATCCTGACAGCTGTTCAAGCGTGACATCAACGTATCGCTTTACTGTACACACCATATTTACGTCTCTTGCGCAACTTGTAAATTGTACTTCGGTTGATATAATGTTTGTATAAGTAAGCTCTAGTCGCATGTCAAAAGGGTCGAAGCACACTGTTCTTAAGGTTCCGTACAAAGGATAAAAATGGAATCCTCTTACTAAGACTTTGCTGCCCGTCTCTCTGTCACTAGATTGTATCTCATGATCAGAAAAGGATAGAATATACTATAATATCTATAAAAATATTCAATAATTTTTACAGATGATGTACCTATATATGTTGACATTCTAACATTAAGTACTAAATACGAATAAATTATAATTTATTATATCACAGCCAAAAATAATTGAAAACTTAAATGTGTTGGTAGTTTTATAAGAATACGTGCACGCAATAATGCAGTTTGTTATAAGTTTTTATTCCCGTACCTTTCGTTAATACAGCCTCGTTATGCGGTAGCTATGTCAATCACATAAGTAATACAGTACATACTGAGATTACATAATATATTACTGAGAATATATAATAATATAATACTGGTCAATGGTCATTCATCAGTCTAACTCCGTGACAACAGAAGGTACGAGCATAGTGCTTAACTTTATTTGGTCAATCGTAAGCGCGAGAATCTACTTGTTTTATTTGTTTAAGTTTAAAACAAACTTGCCAATATCCCGATTGATTATCCCAAAATATTTAAAATCAAATTACTGACACTACATGTATACATACATTAATTTATAAAGAATTAATCGACACTTTTATTAGAATTTTGAATTTATGCATTGTTGACAGAGAGCTTGTTGAAACTGTTCAATGACAAGACATTAAACAAGAAGAAGAACAATAATAACTATTTGATGTCAAAAACCGCACAAAATTTAAATTTGAACTAATATTTCTTTGTAAATAAAATATTGAAATTTGCAACAAATACAGCATGTATTGTATTAAAGTTCGTACGATCTAGGTGAGGTGAGTTTCGTGAATGTTTATTTTATTTATTTCAATAAATAACACGTAATTTACATTTTATTTGTTACCTTTTGGGCCTACACGCATTTCTTATAAATAATTTTGCTTTATCTTGTCCATCTTAGTTTAAAAAAACGTCATACATAATCATTATTATTATTATATTATTATTAATATCTTGAACTTTTTTAAGTATCCCGCGTCTTAAAAGATTCTCATATACCGGAATATAAGTTAATGTTAAAAGGGTACTGTTGGTGTATTTCAAATCAAATATATTATGTTCTTATTTGTGGATTTAAAGTATAGGAGGTAAACGAGCAAGCCTTTTAATGAGCACCGACGCCTAAATTGTGCATATGTCTCTGCACAATTTCTACACACAAAACGTTGTCCTCCATTCTTCCACCTCTCTTTTGGCCCAGTTAAGAGATACTGCTGCTGGTAAAAGCAAAGTAAAATAAAAATAAGTTTATTTATGATAATCACACTTAAGCTAACACATAAGCACTACTTACAGGTATATAGAAGTTAACGTAATAAGAGTTAACAAGTGAACTTCACAAAATGCAGCGACCTCTGTTTCAGTCTTCAAGTCTGGACTCAAGACTACAGTCTGTACACTATAGATTTGACTGATTGCCTACCATTTTCTTTTTGTTCTCATCTGGGTGGTAATGAAATGTTTAGATAAGTGCTACCATTAATCTATATCCTACTAATATTATAAATGCGAAAGTTTGTATGTTGGTTTGTTCACGCAAAAACTGCTGAACCGATTTTCATGAAATTTGACACACATAGAGGATAACTTGGATTAACACATAGGATAAATTGTTTCCTGAAAAAATGTTCCTATGGGATGCCATGGGATGGATGTTCTATTTTCAAAGGGATCGAAATTTATGCGAGTGATGTACACTATATTATTATAATTGTCTTGAAACCTATGTAATATGATTAGTGTATTTTTTATTAATTAGTGGTAGTAACATAATATATTTTAGTAATATAAATATTTATTTTATGAAACTACTTTCAGGTCCCTTATTATATGTAACTTTTATAAATGTTACAGGGTGAGAAATATGACGGCAGGCGTGCAGATGTTTGGTCATGTGGTGTCATCTTGTACGCACTCCTGGTGGGCGCTCTTCCATTTGACGATGATAACTTGAGACAACTTCTTGAAAAGGTAATGAATCCTAGAAAAGTTTTTAAATTAATTGATATTCATGATTAGAAAATTTGCAAAAATTTATAAAATTTACTAGTTTATTATATTAATTACTATTGAAAATATGGCTTTGATGATTTGTGACCAATACTAGAATACAATATACGCTTATGAAGGCTTGTGGCATTCAAAAAATTATTATACATATCACTCTTCTCACTCTTCTCACACACTCTTCTTCTTTGCTCTTAACGGAAAAATTATAAACTGCAATAAATGAGACCCACATTTTGTAGTGTTATGATGTGAGTTATGTATCACCATATCATAACCAACCTTCATTCTATCCATACTGGGCATATAAATACCACATTAAACCTACTTGTTACATATTCCAGGTGAAGCGTGGAGTGTTTCATGTGCCACATTTTGTTCCTCCCGACTGCCAGCAGCTGCTAAGAGGAATGATCGAAGTGAACCCAGAGAAGAGGATGTCTGTAAGTAAATCTCTTTTAATTTATAGTCTTTATTTATGACTGCTTGATTGTTCATCTATGTTTACCTGTATTCCAGACATTATACACTATCACCAATAATTATGGATGCATTTTTTATTATTTAACACTTGAATTGTGTATCTAGCGAAGAGACACAAGTATTTGGAGCCTATCTTAAAACTTTACAGTAATATAGCTTTCATATCAGAATAACATAATAAGTTAAAATTTATAGGGATTTTTTATAATTTGGTTATAATATAACGAAAACTGTCAAGTAAGTCGGAAAAAAATCAGCCCCCTGAGAGCAATATTGGCGTGCGCTGACCTAATCGTTGGAGTTACACAAACTCCAACGATTAGGTTGATAATTACTGTAGGATTATTTATCTTAAATAGTTTATTTTTTATTTTTTTTATTTATTTATTTAGACTTTCCAATGTATGTTACACCAATACTTAACAACTACTTACTTACTATGTTTAATACGCTAAGTGCACTAACTATTTAAGGAAAGCACCGCATGCAAATATATTTGGAGTCTTAACTTAATCTAACAATTTATTTCTTAAATTTTAACCGAGTTAGTAACTTCTAAATAATTTTTTTTAAATTTGTTTGGATTATTTATCTTAAATAGTTCTAAATAAAAGTCATATGGAACGGTATGTGATGAGATGATCCTTTATTTAAAATAATTAAACATTCTAGCTGGCGGAGATAACCCGGCATCCCTGGGTGACAGCTGGTGGGAGGGGCGAGTTGGAGCAGGAGCTGCCCATGATGGAGGTGGTGCAGACGCGTGTGCTGCCTTCTGCAGAGGCCATCGACCCCGATGTGCTCCAGGCTATATGCAGTCTCGGCTGCTTCAAGCACAGAGAGAAGCTAATACAGGATCTGCTGAGTCCTCAGTATGTTTTTGAGATATTAATCTGTGTCATTTTTAAGAGGTTGCAACAAATCCGGCGATTGAGCCTGCATGGCTGGAAAAGTACTGTTATAATGAAGAACGCTGTTATCCATAATAATAATATAATTGAATCAATCTCGTTTCTAGTAAGGGTCAATTCACACCAAAAGCGCGGCGAAGGGCAGCGAAGCGGAGCGCAGTTTATGTGTCATATGAATTTCAACTTTATAATAATTACAATAATACTTATTATCGCATGAGAAACTCGAACGAGACGCGCGGATTCCCGCGAATGCTCGAGCAGTCGCTGGAATCCGTGTTTATAGTGAGTAGTAGTAGTGATTATAGTGATTATTATAAAGTAGAAATTCATATGACACATAAACTGCGCTCCGCTTCGCCGCCCTTCGCCGCGCTTTTGGTGTGAGTCCATTCATATTCCTTAGAGTACAATATACATACAATATTATATAATATTGAGGAACATATAATTTTTACTTTAATAACACAATTATATGTTAGATCGAGTTTTGATTTCGTTGTGGGCACATAGTTTCGAACACAAGTTCTATTTCTTAGTAGTAATTGAAAGGGCCTAATCCAAGTTTATTTTTTTAAAAACCCTGCAGATACTCACCTTGTCCTTCTATTCTTTTTACTCCTTCGCATTGCGACGATACGGCATCTTCATTTACATGAGTAAAAAAATGCCGTATCGTCCTTGACTCATGTTTACTTATAGTTACTTTAATAGCCTATTAGCATGTCAAGTGGCTATTCGATTACCACTTGACATGCTAATAGTAAATGCTTTGCAAGTCAAATTACTAATAAACTGGGACTTTAAAAGTAGACTTGTAAGAGGTAGTGCCGCACTGCATGCTTACTTGCAGCCGGCACGACCGGGGAGGTACCTCTCGCTTACACGAGACCAGCTCTGCTGTCTCGTTTCGTGTGGTTTGTAAGTAGCCGGTAGACCATGGAGGTGGGAGAAAGAAAGGAGGGCAGCGCATCTGTATAGCCTCTATGCGGATATCTATGGGCGTTGGTAGTCATGAAAATGACTCCGACTGCTCGTTTGCTCCCTTATACCATAAAAAAAGGACCTGTGAAACTTAACATTATCGTTGAGTGTCATTATTTTGGCTTAGTGAGAGTCCCACTGTGTGCATGAAAATTATTATAAAAATACCATTGAGTTATTATTACTACGTATAGAGAAGCTATACCAAGCCAAAAATGTGTCGATGACATTCAGATGACAATGAGATGACATTCTATAGATTAACATCGCAGAAGTGACTCAGTACCTTTTGTACCTACAAAACTACAATTACTGTTGAGTATATTTAAATTATAGCTAAGTGTATAAAAAATATTCTGTCAAGCTCTATTTTTTTTCGCATTTAAAATTAAATTAAAAAAGTAAGTATTCAAAAAATACTTTATGTCGTAGGTATATTATTATTTGCTTTTTGGTCTCGCCTTTAAAGTTGCATCGCCAATCTAACGGTAGTATACATAATCTAAGGTCGTAGGTATATTTAAAAAATATATGACGTGTATCAAGTGTAATATGGTTTACACAAAAACAACAAAATAAAAAAGTATACATATGGGGTAAAGAAAATATATC
>LUGF01010174.1:309246-324381 GCA_001625245.1 Calycopis cecrops
CCCCGCCCCCCGACCCGCCCAGGAAACGGCTCGACACATGCCGGGTATTTTTTTAATTTTAAATTTTTTAGTCTTTTTTTTTTGATATAGGAGGGCAAACGAGCAGCCGGAGCCATTTTCATGACTACCGACGCCCACAAACATCCGCATAGAGGCTATACAGATGCGCTGCCCTCCTTTCTCCTCCCACCTCCATGGGCCACTGGCTACTTACACACCGCACGAAACGCGACAGGACACAGCTGTCACTTTACGCCAGTCTCGTGTCGTAGTCTATCTTACGTATTTTATCTAACGTAGCAACTTTAACGGTGTTCGCACATTATACTGACTCGACGCCGACTCCACTCCAAATAAACTCCGCCTCGACTGTGACTCCACTCCAACTCAACTCCGACTCGACGCCGACTCCACTCGAACTAAACTCCGACTCGACGCCGACTCCACTCCAACTCAACTCCGACTCGACGCCGACTCCACTCCAACTCAACTCCGACTCGACGCCGACTCCACTCCAACTCAACTCCGACTCGACTCCGACTCCACTCCTGCTAAACTCCGACTCGACGTCGACTCCACTCCAAATCAACTCCCACTCGACGCCGACTCCACTCCCACTCAACTCCGACTCGACGCCGACTCCACTCCAACTCAACTCCGACTCGACTGCGACTTCACTCCAACTCAACTCCGACTGGACGCCGACTCCACTCCTACTAAACTCCGACTCGACGCCGACTCCACTCCGACTCAACTCCAACTCGACGCCGACTCCACTCCAACTCAACTCCGACTCGACGCCGAGTCCACTCCAACTCAACTCCGACTCGACGCCGACTCCACTACTACTAAACTCCGACTCGACGCCGACTCCACTCCAACTCAACTCCGACTCGACGTCGACTCCACTCCACCTCAACTCCGACTCGACTCCAACTCACTAACTGCTCCAAGTAAGCTTTATTTTTTGTTTCTTAAGAGTGAATCAAAAAACAGATCGGTAATAGTCAATAAGTGGACAACACGTGTAAAACAACACGGACGTACGTCGTATAATGTCCACTTACAAAGTTAACTAATTCACTCTTAAGAGACACAACATAAAGGTTAGTTGGAGAAGTTAGCGAGTTGGAGTCGAGTCCGAGTTGAGTTAGAGTGGAGTCGATGTCAAGTCGATATAATGTGCGAGCACCTTTAAGCGATAGCTAGATTTCTATCTGGTCGTATCGAACTACCGTCCCATCTGAATGTGAGAATGAAGGCACAGAATGTCTGCGCGCACACTTGTGTTCTACAGTATGTCTTGCGCAGATGGCTTGTCTCTATAGAGACCGCCGCCGTAGCAAAATTCGGCTAGAACAACATTATACTCGGCTACATTGGCTGATATTATTAATGAACCAATCGAAATGAGAACACAGCTGTGACTGTGGCCCGGTTGAATGTTTGCTGCTATAAGAAACATACTTTTTATTTCATTTATTGCCCTGGAGAGAGCAATCAATATCCTCTGGTGCCAGACTACACTTGTCAATGAAATTGTTTAATCATTTTTTTAAATATATGCCATAATTTGTTTTTTTGACAAGGAGATTGTAGATTAATTGACGCATTCTTTAGAGAAGGAACTATGTTTACATCGTTCCTTTCGATATCGCACGTAGAGCGGTTACTTATCAACTCTCTTTAGATTAAGAAAAAAAGCAACGAACAATCCATAGTCCGAACTGTTTCCTCTGATAGCATGCTATCATGTTATAATCTTATTAAATAATATACTTTTTTATACAATTCCCACTTTTATTAAACTTAAATACAATTTAAAACAACCGGTTTCGATTATTCATCATCAGGTATCTACTAATCGAATAATCGAAACCGGTTGTGTTAAATTGTATTTAAATTTAATAAAAGTGGAAATTGTATAAAAAAGTATATTATTTAATAAGATTATAACATGAATTTCCATCAAGAAGTGACAATACATATCATCAACTATATGTTATCATGTTATTTCCAGGTAAACGGCCAGTCGACGCACTTCGGCCAGATCAGCGAAGGTTCGCCCATCACGCCGCGCCGCTCGCAGTTCAGGTACGATAAGGCCAGGTACGTGTTGATGCTTGTTTATGTTGAGGCAGTGGTGAGTGCGCCAATGCCGTGTTCTTTGCAATACCTGTATGTGAGAGTCCGTTTTAATGGTGCATTTTTTTTTTATGATATAGGAGGGCAAACGAGCAGCCGGAGCCATTTTCATGACTACCGACGCCCACAAACATTAGCATAGAGGCTATACAGATGCGCTGCCTTCCTTTCTCTCCATGGGCCACCGGCTACTTACACACCGCACGAAACGCGACAGCACAGCTGTCACTTTACGCCAGTCTCGTGTAAGCGAGAGGTACTTCCCCGGTCGTGCCGGCCCAATTCGACTGCATGCAAGCATGCAGTGTGGCACTACCTCTTACCAAAATGAGATTTATAATCACTTTCATAGTTTTACCATAAGCCTTATGGCAAATACCCATGCTCAGTAACATCATTATCAGATGCGTCGTCCTCGATGTCGCTATCCCGCCATGCACCACCTGACTCACAATAGTAAGGAAACCGAAAACCACTACGCTGAAATATATAATCTAAATCAGATCTGGTCTAGTCTATCTTCAGAATTTTGGACTGCCATGGTTATACAACTATCTATCGCGTTTTTTGACGTAGGTATTTTTTTTTAAATTTGTGTCACGTTGTCGTGTTTGGTTGCAGGTCTGCGTCCAGCCGGCGCGAGGGCCGCAGCTCCCCTCAGCTGTCGGCGAGTCCTCCAGGTGAGTATAGTTGACCAGCACTGGCTGACAGGACGCCTGACTTCTATCTGTATACTGCCCCGTTGCAAATACATTAAATGTATTAATATGAATGTGTGAGTAAGGTATAATAACCCTTTCCCAATGAGAAGCAGAACCTATGATTTGTATTTTCTAATCAAATAATTCTAAGAATAAATGTTAGGAATTTCCTAGAATTTTTTTTCTGCAAGTCTGATAATTTTAATCTCTGAAAACGATACATCTAATTCACTTCATTGTTGTAAGTATTTTTGAGATACTTCTGAAATATCTATATTGATATTTGACTTAAAAATTCGTGCGTGAAGTTCTATCAAATATACACGTTGACGCCTCCCCATATGGAGCGGAGAGCAAGGCGAAACATTCAGTTCCACAAACATCAACAGATGTGCAGAAGAGGTGGTGCCACACTGCACGCTTGCATTGGCCGAATTGGACGGCACGACCGGGAGGTACCTCTCGCTTACACAAAACCGGCGTAGTGACAGCTGTGCTGTACTAAGCGTTTCGTGCGGTATGTGAGTAGCCGGTGGCCCATGGAGGCGGGAAGAGTCTCCGACTGCTCGTTTATCCGTGGTATATGATTTTATAAACGCGGTCGTAAACGCAATTGGACGACATCCTAGCGACATCTGATAGTTTAGACCGCAAAATTACTTGATAACCATTGTAATAACAAATGTTGCTTAATAAATGCTCGGCTTATGACCCTGACATCTCGTTGGGGGGTCAAATGATGGAATACTAGTCGCGCTCCGCGGTTTCACCCTCGTCGAAAATAAAAAACCATCCAATAGCATTACATAGGAACATTTTTTCAGAATAAAAATTGTCCTGTCTTAATCCAGGTTATTATCTTTGTGTGTGCCAAATTTCATGATAATCAGTTCACCAATCAAACAAACATACAAACTTTCGCATTTATAATATTAGTAGCATTTATAATCTACATGATGACTGATCAGCGCTCGTGGTGTTCCAGGCCACACTCCTCACCGGGTGTCGTCGCTGGGAGGCACCCCCGTCACGCCCGGCTCGCCTCTCGGTAAGTTACTTCAATACAGCGTTGTGTGTTGTAGAGACTAACTAATAGAGGACTGCCCCGTGGTCTACTGTAATAAGTCTAACTGTCGTAAGGCCCCGAATTGGGTCAAAGTGGGACTTTAACTGTAGATCATAAGGTCCCGGATTCGAGTCCCGGGTCGAAACAAGAATAAAGTGCTATTAGAATTTCAACAAGTTCGAGTCTCAGGTCGGACGAAAAACTGCTATTGAGATTATTATTGGAAGCAAACAGTTATATATGAGCATTCGTAATTTACATTTTACCTACGGGTGATTTTCGACTCACATTAAGCTGTACTGCAGCTTCTCTTAACGTAACACCTCGTAAAAACGTTTCTGTTTTGGAATGACCCCATTGCAAGGAAGAAGTAGGAAAGGTTAGCCGAAGATCGAGACTAGTAGCGTGCTATGGAAGAGGCGTATGTCCAACAGGGGACTGCAATAGGCTGATGATGATGATGATCAAGTGAAGAACAACAACACGTGTGCATAACAATTGATATACGGATTTATCTATGATATTAATAGTCGCCAAAAGCTCAACCCACTCTATGCCCCTTATTGTAAATAAAGTATGTAATGAAATGAGATGTTATTTTATCTGTTCCAGCGTCTCCGTCGATGAGGGAGCACCATCACCAGCGCGCCAACTCCACCGGCCCCACCATCAGTCTCAACATCAGTAAGTAGCCACGTTACAGACGGCATCAGGATGATGATGATGACGCAAAGAAGAGAAGAAGCTAAAACCTGCACTTATTCAAGAATAGAGGTCCGGGTGAAAAATAGACCTGCGGCTTTTTCGTATATGGCATCTAGTATTTTACATCACCATCGTCGTAACAATGCCTGATGTTAAGTGAAACCTATATCTATATATACAAGCTTACATTTTGGTCACCGGCCAAATTTTCAGGTATGGTTCAGAATCAATAATACATACATTCGATTTATGAAATAAAAAAAAATAAAAAATTTTGATGCAATTACTTTATCCCATGTTATACTCATATTTCTTGGCCATCACGTGGCGTGACTCGCGAGTCGCTATCGGTCGGCGTCACTGAGGTCGATACACTTCGTGTGCGAACAACGATCGATGTATTTTAAGGACCATTTCATATCGATTTTTATTTAACAATATATTACAATTCGACAATAAAAGAACAATGGCGAACTCCCATACAAATTTTATCGGGGTATTTTTTTTAGCGACTTCTCGTAGAAAAAATATTAAAATATAGAGTTTTTATTCCTGATTAAAGTTTTCTTAGCAACTGATATTCTATAAGGCAAGGTCTTTAAGATATTTCTGTTTGAAGTTTGATCTCTATAGGTACGTGTATAACGCATAACTGACATATATTTAATACTATTCTTTCACAGAGAAGGAATTATGAAATATACCCCATATTTTATAATTCCTAAAACTGGAAGTAATAACTGTCGTAGAATACTGAAGTAACAAAATTGAACGCAATCGCACATACTGTATACATAGAAGTAAGCCTATGTATTTCAAAATTATCAACTGCCAAATAAGTTGTTTAAATACTATAGTAAATTATAAGCATCGTGTACTATAGTAAATTATAAACCTTCATATCGTGAATAACAGATAAAATCGGAATCCTTTAACAAGCACTAGTCACACAGGTCAGAAGAAATATCAGAGTCCATAGGCAGAAGCAGTCAGTCGAGTTAAAAACACGGAAAAGCAGTAGAAAATAGAAATAACACAGGAAACAACGAATAGCACACAAGTACTAAACTACAACGGACAATTTCAAACCAATATTTTGTGTGCTCTTTTATCTTTGGTTCAAACTTGTCTTTGTCACTAGTCAAGGGTTGCCGGAAATCTAAGATAGAAAGGGGTTGATCATTAATGTAATTCAAGCGCATAATATTTTCAACTAATTATAACTTATTATTAGTATTTTCTATAAAATAAATTACTATTAATAATTAATTATATTTATTAAATAAATACATTAAATAGTGATTTGTTTTTTCTTTATTTTAGTTTAATTATAATCTCGAATATTCTATATACTATAATACCATTAACAATTATTAATACTCATATTATAATTTGCGTTATCTGTTCTTTCCAATAAACGAAAAACTAAAAATTATTGTTTTTATCTCATAAACATTTTAAACACAAATACATCAAGTTATTTTGTGTATAAATAATAATTATTATTTATTATTATTATTATTATTATTTATTAATATTATTATTATTATCTAAAAATGCTCTGCAACCCTGCACTCTACGCCTGCACTGGTACTTACACAAAAAGTTGTGATGTCAAACCAACCGATTGAAGAAGAGGCGGTATGGTCCCATGATCCTAGCCTGTCCAGAAGGACGAATCTTATAAAGAAAAGATGTCAAACCAAAAAAAGAAATGTGATTGAAATTATTATTAGTCAGTTGCGTATCCAATTTATATATTTGTAATTCAAAGCCTTCTCAAGCACTATGCTTACCACTAAAAAAATTTTTTAAATATTTGTTTCGTTTCTGTATTAATAACATGTTAAGTCGCCTAAGGATTCTATCAACAATTGATAAGCCCGTGTTCTTTAAAACACATTCTTGGAATGATTTTTACTTCCTTATTTTAAAATTTGGTCGGTTGTCCAAAATGTAACCCTATTTAACCTCAACTCTATAAGAAATTCAAAGTGTTGATTAACCATAGGTTGATCATCCTATAATAATATTGAAATAAAACTTCTATACGTGCGCTTGACTTTGAGGAGTAAGCTGGCGAAAGCGTTACAAAAATTACACATCGGGCGAGGCCAATGGATGTTGTTATTGAAATTCAAAATTAAAATTCGATTTAAGTGAAACTTATTTGTATTAATAAATATCATGTGACTTGTTATGTCGTTGTAACAACGGTAATGAAAATCAATAATTAAGTTTTACTTCAGTTGTGTGGTCTAAAGAATAGACTTTTTTTATTAACTACCTATTTACATATTGTAATTATTTTACGGGTTTTAACACGTCGTCGGCTCGGGACCACGGCTGGTGTAACCCAGTCGAAACGTCGGGCAAAGGTTTTTTAAAATTTTGGCCTTTAATTTTTACCGTGTTAAAACCCGTAATGTAATTACAATATGTGTAATAAGCACGAAAGTCTCAAACAAGCATTACCTGTTTACATTAAGTTAAAGTTTCATTTGATATAATCTTGCAGGCGGCGAGCCGGGTGAGGCGGTGATCATCATTAACGAGTCGCCCATGATGGGCTCCTCCGTGGCGGTCCGGCCGCACAGTCCCTCGCAGTCGCACAGAGGTAACCAGGACAAATATCGAGTAAAAAAGAGTTTAATAAATTTTAAAATACAGGGTTATTTTTTGGTCACCGGCCAAATTTTCAGGTTTATTTCAGAATCAATAAAACATTCGATTTATGAAATAAAAAAGAATAAAAAATAATTATTTAAAATTACTTTGTCCCATATTATGAACATATTTCTTGGTCACCGCGTGGCATGTGACTTGTGAGTGTCGCTCGCACAGAACACTTTTACCCTAAAGGGGTCGCTCGGCTGGCGTCACTGACCTTGAAGTCTGTATGAACCTTGACCGCTGTAATTTTAAGGACCATTTTAAATCGAATTTTATTTAACAAAATATTACAATTAGACTATCAAATTTAAAACACACCCTTGGAATTATGTTAACTTCCTTATTTTAAAATTTGGACGTTGACACAAAAAATATATCTCCAGTGTAAAATTTTTTGTATCATACCATCTGCCAAGAATAGGACATAAAACATTATTCGGAGAGATTATATATTGGAGATGTAGTGAAGTTGTAAGTACCAGGCTAACAGAGAGTGGGCGGCGGTTGCAGGTCGCGAGCGCTCGTCGCTGCCGGGGCCGGCGGGCAGCCCGGCGCCCGCGCCGCTCTTCACCGGCCTCGCCGTCGCAGGTATGCTACCCTGGTATAATTTAACTAGCCGCGCCCCGCATTTCCGTATGAGACAACAGAATTATGAAACCTTGGTCGTTTTGTCAAAGCCTTTTTTTATTATTCGGCTGAAATTTTTAAAATATTGTATTAAATGAGGCTATCACTTGGAAACAAAAACATTTCCAAGGCCAAGCAATCCAATTATGCGGCCACTATAGGAAATAAGCTTCTAGACTGCCACGTTCAGCCACTAGGGCTGAAATGTGAACCTTATGCTAGCAAATTTTCGTTTATACGTATGATATGACATAATATGTCAACTTGTCGTTGTCTTTTGCTAGCACTTGATTCATTAAATGATCACTAGGGCGGCGAAAGTGCTGCCTCTACGTTTCGTGCACATTCCTATATCGACCGCAGCAATTTACAATGTCTGGATTTTTGTGATTTTGTAAACATTGCATTTAAAGGTCTTAAAAATTCTTTAAAAAGTGTTCTTTCATATTATATTTTATCACTTACTCAAATATCAAATTCCTAAAATCCAACTTGAAAAAAGAAGACAATTGATTTAAGCATTTTAATGCAATAAGCAGAAAATCCCAAGAATGCAGATCCAACTATGTTAATTGCTGAGGTCGTATGTATGTATATGCTATCTTTTTTTTGTTATTTTTAGTAATTTCAAAGACAAGTATGAAGAGTTAATAGAGACATTCCATCTGTTCTCAACAGATTTGAGCTGGGCAGCTGAGTAGTAAACTATCACAACTAAGCGATTACACAATGATAAATATTTCACAGGCCCCAACTAGCCCCCTTATTAATAAACACAGATTAACTTTATTCCAAGTATTAAACTAGTATCGGTCTAATTCCATAATTTATTAATATGGAATTTGACAGATTCTAGTTTTATACTTGGAGTAAAGTTAATCTGTGTTTATTAATAGGGGGGCAAGAGACTGGACTGTCATTTTACTTATGTGTACGTGTTACATTGCAGGCGCCCCTGCCGGGAGCTCCGCCACGGGCCCCGCAGCCCCCTGGCGTGCGCGGCTCGCCACCATCAAGAACTCCTTCCTCGGCTCCCCGAGGTTCCACAGGAGGAAAATGCAGAGTGAGTACAACCTTCAGATTTATGGTGTAAAGGTATGGAATAAAGGTGCCATTGTGTCGTGAACTGATAATAAGTTGGCGGCACAATTAAATGAATGGAGTCGTGGCTCGTGCCCCATATTGTACGAGTCACGACCGAGTACCGCGCCCGGGCCGTCCCGGCCCAATTCCGTTGCATAGGAGGATGTAGTGTCATGCACCGTTCATGGCACTATCTCTTCCTAAAACGTAACGTGCCTTTATCTCTCTTAAAACATTATTATTATTTCTTTATGTGTAAAGGTAACAGATATTTACACGCGCACAGGTCTCGGAAAAGTGTAGCATATTGCGCCAGGGATCGCGGGTTCGAATCCCGCCTATATCATGGATGTTTATCTATTTATTATGTATTTATATTATAAAAATCTTAAATATATAAAATTTTTTAAATTTATAAAACATATTAAATATATTTCCGTTGTCTAGTACCCGTGACACAATTCCTTACGGTACTTAGCACGAGACTTAGACTAACGTAGTGTATCAAGTCCACAGATATTATTATTATGTTTTCAGACACTGGACTTTGTGTGAATATAAAGATATCTATTTATTATTATTTGTTTATCCCCAGCGTCCTCCGAGGAGGTCCACTTGACGCCGGAGTCCTCCCCCGAGCTGACGAAGCGCTCCTGGTTCGGCTCCCTTCTGCTCTCCGCGGACAAGGAGGAGACCTTCACGGCCCTGGTCAAGGGCAAACCGCTAGCGACCGTCAAGGCTGACCTCATACATGCGTTTCTTAGTGTGAGTAGCACAGCTGTTCGTATGCAGAGACTTCGTGTTTAGTGAGTGGTAGTGCCACGCTGCATGTATGCATGTATGCCGAAGTGAGCCCGCACGACCGGGTAGGTCTCGATTGCACGATACCGGCGAAAACTGACAGTTGTAATAAAACTATTTTAACTAATTTAAAATAGTTTTATCACAACATTCGCGTAAATTTAAGAAGTCATTAAGTGAAGGCTGTGCTGTAGTGCTTCGTGCGGTATGTAAGTGGCTGTTGGCCCAAGGAGGGGGGACGAAGAACGGCAATGCCTCTGTATTATCGCTAAACGGGTGTCAATGGGCGTCGGCAGTCATGAAAATGGCTCCGACTGCTCGTTTGCATCTATATACTAGAATAAATATTTATTTAAAAAAATTGCAGATAGCGGAGCTGTCGCACAGCGTGCTCAGTCCCATGTCGTTCCGCGTGGAGTACAAGAGAGGTTCCAACGCGCCCGCCATGTTCCAGCGACACGTGCGCTTCCAAGTAAGACTTTGTTTTTAATACTGTATTCACGTAGCCACACGTAGCACCGTAGCACTTACTTGTAGCGCCGCTCGGCTGTGCTACGAGTAAGCGTAGACAACTTACCTAGTATAAGTTGGATTGCGGCGCGAAATAGTCCAGTCTTAGTCGTGTACCATGTAATGTAAAAAGCTCGTAGCACTTACTCGTAGCGCTGGTAGCCGTGCTACGAGTAAGCGTATTTACTTGTGCTACGTAGCCATTCACGGACGCGTTTGAAAAGTTTCACTAAAAAAGACCGATATGTCGTGTAATTCTCACGAGTGATTAACCGTAGCTAAAAATAACATATGCACGACCTAGCGCCATCTAGCGGTAATGTATGTAATTATTTAGTGTCGGATGTGATACCTGGAAGATCGCTAGATGTCGCTTCTCATTTCCTGGATCGCGATATCGCTTATCCCATTCGATTGTACGATACCCCGTGCTCAAGTCTTTCCATACATACTATATCACAATCAAATTTCAGTACTCACTAAATGGTAGGAACTGAAATTCTCCACTGCTTAAAAGGAATTTTTAAATAGGATACCCTAGCCGCGCTAGACTGGTGCCCTGTAAAGGATAAAGGTGTGTCGTTTGTCGTCAGAGACGAATTTCGATTAACGATGGAGTACATTGTTCTTTCTTTGATCGACTATTACTATACTATTTATTGGGTCTCCATTAGGTTTTTTAAAAACTACTAAAAGACCAAAAACTTATATTATTTAGATTTCCTTTGGTAACTGGGCCTGCACTGGCACTGTATACTTGGTCTGTAACTGGGGCCTGAATCAGGCCCTATTTACCAGAGTTACGGACTATATTTTACTAATATTAGAAATGTGAAAGTTTGTCAGTTTGTTTGTTACTCATTCACGCAAAAACTGCTCAACCAATTTTCATGAAATTTGGCACACACATAGAGGGTAACTTGGATTAATACATAGGATATTTTTTATCCCGAAAAGAAAAAAAGATTATTTTCTATATTCCACGGGATCGAAATTAACGCGTGTGAAACTGCGGGACGCAGCTAGTAATAGCATAAAGTAATAGCTATACTATCGCGTTTCGTCGAGTTTGTGAGTTTTCGGATAGGCGTGAGGAATAGGGTTTAGAACCCTCTGATTGTACGGATATTTATGTGCGCCAAAAGTCAAAACAAACCTTTCAAAGCACCATGTTATGGCTTAGGTGTAAAAAGATCTAAAGATACGATGAAAACTAAAGTACATAATTTGTCTTGCAGGTAGATATATCGACCATAACGAAAGCACCCGGGGAGAACGGCAAGGAGTATTTATACGCGATAACATTCACCCTATTATCTGGTAAGTTATGTAATCCCTATTTCTCTACTAATAATATAAATGAGAATGTATGTTTTTTTTATTTATAGCATAAGGGGGCAAACGAGAAATCGGTCACTTTACGCCGGTATCAAGTGAGCGAGAGGTACTTCCCCGGCCGTGCCGGCCCAATTGCGTTGCATAGCAGGAGGCAGTGTTATGCACCATGCATGGCACTACCTCCTCCTATGCAGCATGGCACTACCTCTTCCTAAAATGTTTGTTTGTTACGCCTTCACGCCAAAACTATTCAATCAGTACGAAATTTTGTACACATTTTCTTAGAGCTATTAGAAAGGTAGGTATACTTAAAAAAAATTGTATGCGGACGTGAGCGAAGACGCGGCTAAAAGCTAGTTATGTTGATAAAAAACCAGGCCAATTGCGAGTCGGACTCGCACACCGAGGGTTCCGTAGGAACAGGAGGTATAAGCAAAACTAATAGACGTTGAGAAAATTACACTTCCCTGCGACAAGTTGACAAACTTATATATGCGGGTGCTTGCATACATTTAGTATGAAACGAACTACATGCATAAGTTGGTAATGATTTTTCCAGTGATATAAATTTTAATTACCAATTTTTAAATTTATTCCTATATGTATACTGTAAGGTCTTACGTACTTCTTGCCAAATTTCAGAATTCTAGCTCAACGGGAAGTACCTATAGGTTTTCGAAAAAGCGCGTTTTCATACAAAGTTTGTGCATAAATGGCTATAACTTTTTATTGCGTTAACTTAGAAGTGTGATTTTTTCAAGGCATCAAGACGTAACTGACAAACTGACAAAATTTCAGCTTAATCCCTCCACGCGTTTTGAAGAAAAAGGTCTTGACAGACGTACAGACAGACGGACAACAAAGCGATCAGATAAGGATTCCGTGTTTTCTCTTTGAGATACGGAACCCTAAAAATTACAAAATTTAATTAGAAAGACCCATTATACTTTTTTGGAGTATGGTGACTACAAAGAGAGTATCAATTGTAATAATTAATCAGTTCAATTTAGGCTGACCGCACATTGTAGTCACGACTGTTTTAAGACAGACTATCGCTTTACAAAATATATGAAAATGTGCAGACTTGAAACAAAACGTCTCATAGACAATATTGTCTAAATCGCACGACGACAAGTCTGACTAACGACTGTCGGCTTCCCTTTTAAATTATATGCGGGCGCGCACATCAACGACAAAATAGACTAGCGAGGTACCCCCTCCCTTCTAGTGTCGTCCGAGCGTTCAGCGAATGAACACTACGGCGCGGACTGGCGCAGAAGTCGCAGAAGTCTGTCTTAAAACAGTCGTGACTACAATGTGCGGTCAGCCTTACTGTGGACTAGAAGCCCTGCAAATTATGTGTTCACCAACTTGCAGGACTTATCACGTGAATACGTTTACTAATGGCCACAGCACGCACGAGATCATCAGGCACTGCATCGATGCAGTCACAGGATTTAGCGACTCTCTGCGACCGCGCAGTAGAGTCGTGCGACAGTATCGCCATCTCGCGACTGCATTTAGACGTTATTTGACATTAAGGCTGGTTTTAGTGTCATGCGGACCGTCAGTACGGATCGCTCCGCGCATGCCGATCTGTATTACAGCTACGGAGCGTTTTAGAGTAATGCGGACGGGTCCGTACGGACGACCGTCCGCGCGGACAGCTCCGCAGCCGTCCGCATGGCGCGTCCGTGCCACGGAGCTGTCCGCGCGGAGCGCCGCGCCGCGCTGCTCGCGCCTCTGCCTGCAGCGAGCGTTTTAGTATCGTGCGGAGCGACCGTCAGTACGGAGCAGTCCGCGCGGAGCGATCCGTACTGACGGTCCGCGTGACACTAAAACCAGCCTAATTGAGATACATTAGCGACTTAGTCGCCGCGTCTAGCGTCTTGAAGTGTGCGCTCCCCGCGTCTAGTCGCTGCATTCAGCTTCTAAAAAGCGTCTAAGTCGCCGGTGGTCGCGTTTAATTCTCGTGTGTATTGTCGCCATAATTGGCAGGAGTTACACAGCAAGTTTAACACATCGTAGAAAATATCACCTTGACGTTCTTTTAAAACTTTGAACCATAACAGTCAACACAAACATGTTAGTGCTAATAATACCCTCATTATAAATTGAATTTATTTAGCGTAATGTTTATTAATCAGATGTCCAGTTAATATTTCGGGCGGTGATTCATGCGCTAGGAATGTTACTTGATGATAGGTGACTTGTTATTATTATCAATAATATATGCGAATCCAAATAGGCCACAGAAGATTAGCATTGTATAATGTCCGTACAAAATTTTAAAATTATTGTCATGTAAACAATGCAATCTAGGAAGCCTTTGAGGAGAATCGTCAAAATACAGAAATTTTCAATTCGAATTTCTAATGCGTTTTTTATGATAAGAAAGAAGTATGGTGTTCCTAAAGGCGCTATACCTAAGCCTTTACTTTTTGTTATGTTTGAGAATGTTCTTGTTATTGCCTAGAAAATAGCAAATAACTAATTTAATTTTACATGTTCTGTAATATACTTGCTAATGTTGTTTCATTCTTGATCTCAAAAGCCCTCCTTTTTTTCAATCTGACGTAGACGTTTAACAGACATGTCTACCCGCAAAATGAGTAATTTATTTATATATTTTTTTTCGGTCGGAGTCGGAGAGACTTTACAGATGCGTTGCCCTCCATCCTCCTCTCTCCTCCATGGGCGTGGAGCTATTTACATATTGCACGAAACGCGACAGTACAGCTGTCACTTTACGCCGGTGTTGTGTAAGCTAGAGGTACCTCCCCGGTCGTGCCGGTCCAATTCTGCTACATGCATGCATGCAGCGTACCTACCTCTAGCTAAGGAGCACTACTCTTTCTAGGAGTTATCCATACTATTATTTTAAATGCGAAAGTGTGCTTATTTGTTTGTCCGTCTTTCACATAAAATCGGATCAACGGATCTATGTGATATTTAGTATGGATATAGTTGTAGGACTGAAGAGTGCCTCGGCTCGAAATATGTAAAATTTTTTTCTCTGCCACGCGAGCGAAACCGCGTGTAACAACTAGTGTGTTATAGTTATAATAAGTAACACTTGCACCGTTGTGTCCAGGCAACATCCGGCGGTTCCGGCGCGTGTGCGAGGTCGTGCAGGCGGCGGTGTGTCGCGCGCCGGGCGCGGGCCGCGCGCCCGCACTGCACCCGCCCTCGCCGCGTGCTCAGCGCCGCACCATACACCCGCACGGTGCGTGTGGCCCTACGTATACTATTTTTTATTATGCAGCCTATTTTGTCCCACTGCGTGGCAAAGACCTCCCCCATCCTGGTCTTTTGTCTTCACGCAACAGCTTTTCTCGGCATCGAGATCATCCCGCCAGCTATACTAGCAAAAGGGATGTTTGTCAACGGGATTGGACCACCACAGCTACTATTCCTGTGTCGCCAGGATCAACAGCGGCAACCACAACGACCCTTTAATATGATCTCACGTAGCCTAAGACCAAA
>LUGF01010217.1:21342-47512 GCA_001625245.1 Calycopis cecrops
AAAAAAAATTTAAAGGTTATGGCTTCGCTAGTCTATTAAGACCACGGCACGACACCGGAGTCGCTGTTTCGTGACGTTCCCCCCCAGAATGGGGAGATGACCTATTAGGGACAGGTAGTGAAAAAATAATTTGTAGGGTTTACGCCCGCGCGTTGGCCCGTATAGCCGCAAGGTTGAAAGGGCCATGGGAAGGTTGGAGGGTCCTGTCCGTAGATACCCGCATCGTTGAGTTGTCATCCGTCCACTTTCGCGTTATTTTATAAGAGGTAATGCGACGCATGCATGCATTTTTTTTTTTTTTTTATTTATGGTATAGGGGGGCAAACGAGCAGTTGTAGCCATTTTCATGACTACCGACGCCCATAGACATCTGCATAGAGACTATACAGATGCGCTGTCCCCCTTTCTCCTCCCACCTCCATGGGCCACCGGCTACTTACACACCGCACGAAACGCGACAGCACAGCTGTCACTTCACGCCGGTCTCGTGTAATGCATGCAGCCGAACCGGGCCGGCACGACCCGGGAGGTAGCCTTCCCACGCACGAGACCGGCGTGAAGTGACAGCTTTGCTGTCCCATTTCGTGCTGTGTGTAAATAGTCGGTGGCCCATGGAGGTGGGATGGGAAAGGAGGGCAGCGCATCTGTGTGGCCTCTGTGCGGATGCCTATGGGCGTCGGTGGTCATGAAAATGGCTCCGACTACTCGTTTGCCCCCGTATACCATAAAAAAAAAAAACATTATAGTAAAACGGCAAATTTCACACTTTCATCACTATTATTATTACCTGTTTGCGCTCTAAGGGTCAATTCACACCAAAAGCGCGGCGAAGGGCAGCGAAGCGGAGCGCAGTTTATGTGTCATATGAATTTCAACTTTATTTTCATTGCTATAGTACTTATTATCGAATTCTCGCGACTTCTAGAGCATTCCTGCGACTTCTCGCGCATTCCAGCGACTTCGCGGGAATCCGCGCGTCTCGTTCGAGTTTCTTATGCGATAATAAGTATTATAGTAATTATTATAAAGTTTAACTTCATATGACACTGAAAGTGCGCTCCGCTTCGCTGCCCTTCGCCGCGCTTTTGGTGTGAATTGACCCTTAATAAATAATTCCTCCCTTTTGTTTATTTAACGATGTTAAGTCTCGAAGATGTAATTCCCGACTACCATCTCGCGAGCGCGCCAGGCCGATTACCTCGGAGCTTAACTCCGCGCGACGTGTAGCCGAGTGTGAGAATCTGTGAACGCGCCGTGTGAAACACCTGTGTTTGTGCTTTAGCCGTTTCATCCGGCTTTGTCTGTCTTTGTTTTATAATGGTTTTTCTAAAAATTCAGCTTGGTATCTTATATTGAGATAATAGCAATTTCTTTTGAATTTCGTGCTTGCTAGTGAACGCCCTAGTAGGTGATATGGCTTCGGGTTCCTAGGAAAGCGGTGCGGTCACACAACGGGCGTAACGGTTTTTTTGTAGGAAGGCAAACGAGCAGTCAGAGCCATTTTCTCGACTACCGACGCCCGTAGAGGCGTTATACAGATGCGTTGCCCTCCTTCCTCCTTCCTCCTCCATGGATACTCACCGCTTAAGCCCGTCACAGCTGTCACTTTACGCCGGTCTCGTGTAAGCGAGAGGTACTACCTCTTACTACCGGAAGCTTCAACTGTCTCCCTCTTTTGATTGTGCGTCTAGCAGTTAGCGACATCGACGCCATTTTAAAACTACCCTCGCACCCGGCGTATAATTTACAAGCGCTGTTCCAGCGCTTTATTTACAGCGCCGTAAAGCGGAGTGGCCTTGCGGCTCGGGGATTTAAAAATAATTTAAACAATTCTCATGCGAAATGCGAATCTTGAGAAATGTTTATTAAGATAAGGCAAAGATGCGCTGAGGCGTTTTGGTAGCTGACGTCAGCAAGTATGCCCGTGCCCTGCTTTCTTATGGGCCACCGGAGATTACGCGATATTGTTGGAATTTCCACCGGGAAGACTCAGTAGCTTAGTAAGAGGTAGTACCTGCTTGTATGCAGCCGAATTGGGCCGGCACGACCGGGGAGGTACCTCTCGCTTACACGAGACTGGCGTAAAGTGACAGCTCTGTGCTGTCGCGTTTCCTGCGGCGTGTAAGTAGCCGGTGGCCCATGGAGGGAGGAGGAGAAAGGAGTGTAGCGTATCTGTATTAGCCTCTATGCGGATGCCTATGGGCATCGGTAGTAATGAAAATGTCTCCGACTGCTCGTTTGCCCCCTTATACTATAAAAAAAAAATACATGTGAATTTATCACACCACTTAGCGTAGCCCTGTGCTATGCGGGTTGACAGATGAGCAGGTTTTTATACTTTTGAACCGTGACTGTATAGGGGGGCAAACAGGCAGTCAGAGCCGTTTTCACGTCAACCTCCGTCTATTGCCATCAATTCTATACTCTCCGCCTACTAGGAGCTAGCGTGAGGGTGTGTTGTAGTTGTTGTCGCCCCTCTCGTGTGCACGGAACCCTCGGTGACCCAGTTTGTACACAGGTCGCTGAGGTTCCGCTGAAATCCTCTGTACGTCGTGGGCGGGTCCCTTGAGGGAATTATTTACGGATTTGCGGATTCTATTTTTGACCTTTCCATTTTGTGTTGGCGTTTCTATTTTTAAATTGAAATGTTTTATTTAGAATTATATTAAACTAGCTGCGCCCCGCGGTTTCACCCGAGTAAATTTCGATCCCGTGGAAAATAGAAAATCATCCCATAGGAACAGTTTTTCGGGATAAAAACTATCCTGTGTGTTAATCCAAGTTACCGTCTATGTGTGTACCAAATTTCACGATTCAGCAGTTTTTGCTTGAAGGAGTAACAAACAAACACACAAACTTTCGCATTCATAATATTAGTAGGATATCTAAATGTTTAGGTATAATACAATAATATCTATAATAAATCATTAGTTAACTTAACACACGTTAAGTACCGTATAGGGATACTAGACAACGGAAATATATTTAAAACTTTTATTATAGCAATACCAGTACAACAGTACTATGGAACCAGCTGCCTCCCTCGGTATTTCCTATCCGATACGACTTAGGGATCTTCAAGAAAAGAGCATTCCTCTTTCTTAAAGGCCGGCAACGTGTCTGCATAGTACCTAGTTTTGCGGATGTCTATGGGCGGCGGTAGTCACTAACCACCTGCTCGTTTGCCCCCTATATCATTAAAAAAAAATAATACACTTATTAGGTACATGTATTTTATACATTATAGGACATGATATTCGTGAACAGGCGGGATTCGAACCCGTGCCCCCCATCTCAACAAGCTCCGCTCATCCAAGCTATCACCACTAAGCCAACCTGTCCTATAAAAATAATATCAAAAATGGGTGTGAGCAATTAATACAGGGTTACTTTTTGATCACCGGCCAAATTTTCAGGTTTGGTTCAGAATCAATAGTACATTCGATTTATGAAATACAAAGAATAAAAAAATAATTATATAAAATTACTTTGCCGATTTTGTAAACATATTTCTTGGTCACCACGTGTCATCCGACTCGCGTGTGTCGCTCGGCCGGCGTCACTGACCTTGAAGTCGATACATTTCGTGTGCGAATAATGATCGATGTATTTCTTAAGACCATTTCAAAACGATTTTTATTTACTAAAATATTACAATTAGACGATAAAATTTAAAACACATCTTTGGAATGATGTCTACTTCCTTATTTTAAAATTTGGCCGTTTACCAAAATATAACCCTGTTTGTCAAATATATAACCAACAGAAGTAAAAGACCGTTGACAGCTATGTACATAGCTTGGATTGATGCGTTTCGTGTCGTTTTAATGGCCACATAAAAAGGGTGCTCCTGTATAGCGGCTGCTACGAGCCAGTCTCTCGGTGCACGAACCTACTCGTAATCTGTTACTTACGAAGTGCACGTGAAGCCGCCACGTGGTACGTCGGCGGGGGGCGAGGAGGGGGGAGAATTGTGGAGGGGATTTACCGGTGCCAGAGGGAATACCTAATGTATTGCTTTTAGATGAGATGGTATTAGTGCGGGCAGATGGAAATCGTGCGAGCACGCGGCGTGGAAGTGCCTCTCGCTCGCACAATACCGGCGTAAATACTACACTAAAACGGCGCGTCTATACATATAGCTGTTATACGGATGTCAGTGGGCGTCGGTAGTCCTGATAATGCCTCCGACTGCTCGTTTGCCCTATAATATATTAAAAAAAACTGTAGTATCTGTGCTGCATTTCAACCGATTTGGATCTGCGCAACCGGGGTTAAAGGCAAAAAAGCAGATGTTAATATGCGTTAATACGGTGGAGGAGGTGGGAGGAGAAAGGAGGGCAGCGCATTTGTATAGTCTCTATGCGGTTGTCTGTGGGCGTCGGTAGTCATGAAAATGGCTCCGACTGCTCGTTTGCCCCCCTCTACCCTGAAATGAATCCTTTAGTCACTGAAACTTCCGCATACACACACATATGAAAAGGCAGAAGCTCGAAAAACATTACCCTCCTTTGACGCAGTCGGATCATACTTTAGTAGAAGCAGATCGGGCCTCTTCACCATTTTCAATGTTCGAAAAAAGGCTATGTGATGATGATGATGATGTCTCTGAGCGCACCGCTCTGGTGCACACGCGTCGCGTATATCCCGGACCGTGTCCCCGGCAGGACGTCCGGCGTTTGTCCGGTGTTCCGAGCTAAGTTGTTCAACCTACATGTACAATGGGGAGTTTTGTATTCATTGGGAGGATGATAACTTCTGACGATTGTCGCCCACAGACATCCGTACAACTTTATTTTATGCAGCTTCGTCTGCTGGACTACTCGGACTATTGCTGCGCCCCGCGGTGTCACCCGCGTCACGTGATTATTAAACTACACCCGCCTATTTCACCATCTTAGAGGATGAATTTCTCAAATTGAGTAGGACTAGTTCCTACTCAATTTGAGAAATTAACGATTATATATCAGAAAAACTCTTTACTCTATTTTAAACCAAAAATTTCGATGCGTTATCATTTTTAGGGTTTCGTACCTAAAAGGTAAACGGAACCCTATTACTAAGCCGCCGCTGTCCGTCCGTCTGTCACCAGGCTGTATCTCATAAACCCTGGTAGCTATAAGGTTGAAATTTTCACAACTTATGTATTTGTTTTGCCGCTATAAGAACAAATACTAAAAATAAAAAAAATAAAACACTTGGGCGGGGTGCCCATACAATAATGGTACGGAACCCTTCGTGTGCGAGTCCGACTAGCACTTGGCCAGTTTTTACACTCAATGTTACTTATTGCAATAAATCTGCTTAAAACAGTCAACATCCCGGTTTATTTAAATTTAGACCCAACTTTTCGAGTGCTTCGCGGCAGACACTTTCACGAGGACCAGGACTGTGTTAAAAACAGGTGAAGCAATTAGTTGATGACGAATGAGGGTAATTGAATAAATTTTAAAACAGTGCCCGCCGAAACCGAAAGTTGCCATGGCAACGGTTAGATGATATGTCGGTAATGCCATAGCTAATGTTATAAAGAGGTGTAGTTCCTATCATGAAGATCTAGCCTAGCCTACCCTTCTTCACTAGCCTAAAGCTAGAATATCCAGTAGTGGTGAAGGCTATATTTTATTACTAGAGTCCGGTCGCGGAGTAGAAATAATTTCGTACGCTGACCTATTATTACCGCCCCTTTCTTTTTCAAATAAAAATATAGAGATAGTCTGTGCGAGCTAGACGCAATTTAAAAAACGAGAGGGATAGTATTGATAAGTCAACGTTCGGATTTCTTTCTGCTCCGCGACGGGTCTTTATTTGGGTCTCCCGAGTAAATGTAACGGCCGTGCCACAGCCACAGCGCGACGGTGCGATTTGCGGCGCGGCGAGCGGCGTGGTGAGCGGCAAGACGTGACATACAAAATGTATGCGCCATGCCACAGCCACAGCGGTGCTAATTGCGGCGCGGCGAGCGGCGAGGCAATACTCGACGCGCGAGTGAGAGAGAGACAGACGGCGCCCGCCGCGCCGCTCACCGCGCTGCAAGTCGCACCGCTGTGGCTGTGGCCGGGCCGTTAGTTTCGATCCCGTCGAAATACAATGAATAAGGACCTGTTCTCGAATTTATCGAATTGACACAGAAAAGTACATAAATAGTAATAAAATGACAATGTTAGACCAGGATATAACCACAGTATAAGAATCGAAATTTAAACCATAACCAATAGACCAGGGTATAAACAATGTGACACGAGATTTTTATTTATTACCTTCCGCCCGCAGCTTCGCCTGCGTGGATTTCTGACTTCAAAAATGGAGGTTCTCAATTCTTCTAAATGAAAAATTCACAGCTCCTCCACCGTAGGTGATAATGTGATAATATGAAGCGAGCTGTTAGTAATATTCATGCAAAATTTTAAGTAAATTCATGCAGTACTTTTTGAGTATAGCCCGGACATATATAGGTACAGACAAACCGACAAAAAATTCTAAAAACTATATTCGACTTCGTTATCGATTATAAATCACGCTCCAAGTATTCTCATAAAAACATATTCAATGTACAGTTTTGACTTTCCTACGATTTTATTATATGTATAGAAAATAACACATTGTACAAGTGATTGTATTGCATTATATTTATTGTATTTTTTACCATTACAAAACAAACTAAACCTTATACAACAATCCAATCACAAATACTCAGGATATTTCAACAAAATGAGACTCACATGCTAGAGCTCGAACACACGAGCGGCACGCGGCAGCGGCAGAGGTAACTTCAGCCGTGGGCAAGTGTCGGCGGCAGCCGTCGGCGCGTCGACTGCAATCGTCGCGTCGCAACAGAAATCGTCGACCTATATATATTATAGCATATAGACCGACCATTTTAGCTTCAAAGATCAGTAGTCGGTCTATATTGGTATAGGTCAACGACTGTCGTCGATCCGCCGACTGCTGACGTCGATGTGGCGACGGAAACCGTCGACCTATATATATTATAGCATATAGACCCACCTTTTGGCTTTAAAAATCAGTGGTCGGTCTATATTGGTCAGCGACTGCCGTTGATCTGTCGTCAGCTGACGTCGATGTGGCGACGGCTGCCTTAGAAACTTGTCGACTGCAGCCGTGGACAAGTGTCGACTGCAACCGTCGCGCCGCGTCGACGTCAGCAGCCGTCGACGTGGCGACAGCAATCGTCGACCTATAGCATATAGACCGACCACTGATCTTTGAAGCTGAAATGGTCGGTCTATATGGAATATGTCGACGACTGCCGTCGACCCGCCGACTGCTGCCGACACTTGTCGACTGCTGCAGTCGACGTTGCGACGGCTGCAGTCGACGCGCCGACCGGCTGCCTGGCTGAAGTTACCTCTGCCGTTGACACGTGCCGCTCGTGTGTAAGAGCTCTTAGACAAAGCGTCAATAGAAGCTTGCAGCTTGTAGCAGTAGTTAGTTTGAGCTTGGCAAGAGATTTGTGAAATTATTTATTTTGTAGATTAAAATAGTGAGCTTATTAATGTGATTCTTTTGCCAAAGTTTTGGCAATTCACGCTTTATTCTCTTAGTTCGAGTCTTTTATTATTCTCCATAAAACTAGATGCATTGATAGCGACATAATACACAACGACGAAATTCTGCTACAGTACTCTTTCCTTTAATAATTCAGGCAGAAAATGAATTTTGATGCCAAAAAATATCCTTAAAAATCAGCATTTATTACTAACCCTTACAAAACTAGTTATAATTGCAATAAATATCGAAACTATTGACGAATTCTTGGGACATGTGATAAGTTTTCTTAAATTAATGCGAGTGTTACAGATTACAATAAAGCTTTATCTAATTGTATCGCGATTTATTGATGTGTTTTACAATTCCGTATCAGAACAGCAACCACGATGGGGTGATACCATAGAGCACTCTGAAACCCCCTGACAAGTGCTTTAGAGTCCACCCGACACCAAGTTATCCTTTGATCTATTAAAATGGTCAGTCAATGTATTGTCTAATATGTGATGTGGTTATTGGAAATCTGAAATAATGCATCTGAAGACTCGGGGTAAATAAACCGCGATAAAATTTATTTGTTTATGTTATAGTGTATATCAGTGTATATCCCTACTAATATTATAAATGTGAATGTAAGTTTGTTTGTTACGCTTTCACGCCAAAACTACTAGACCGATCATTATGAAACTTTGTACACATATTCCTGGAGGTATTAGAAATAACATAGGATACTTTTTATCCCGAAAAAATGTTCCTGAGGGATGCCATGGAATGATTTTCCACGATATCGAAATTTACGCGGGCGAAGCCGCGGGGCGCAGCTAGTATACAATATAAACCGCCATAAATTTTTTTTTATTATTTTGCCGTATAAAAATAAACCGTGATAAAATTATTTTTATCGTGGTTATTTATATAACATATACACTTCTGGGGCCTGGTCTATAGCCAGATCCAATAGTACATAATAAAAGTAATCCACAACAGCACCTTAGTACACACATTTACTTGTACGAAGTGTATTGTGAATAAGCTAACAGGCTTCTACAATTTTGAAATAATAACCAGCTAATTAGCTTTAAATTCCTTTAATTGTTTACATTGAAAGAGCATCTGATAAAGATGGCTTTAATGTGCCCTTTCACGACTAAATTAGAAGATCTGCTAGATCTAATCGATATTTAGGAAAGGTGCAGGCTTAATATTTTGTTGGCTTGATGGCTTGATGTTAACAGAGGATTTGCAATAATAACAAACAACATTGAACAAGCAGGTGAAGTTGAATTAGGTACAGCAAACGCTTTCAGCACCAACATTACATGGTACGTATAGCTTACAATAACTTTAACAGTAATACTTGTAACAAACATTATGACCGGCTTGATAAATCGATGAAGAAGTCGAACAATCGTCCAAATTGTGATGTAAAGTTTGAGAAATGAAAATCGATTAAAGACTCAGCGTTGTCGATTTTATTAGAAATTTAATCGAGTTTTGAAGTCGGCCAATTGTGATCCAAATAAATAAATGAAACATCAACACTGAGCTTATATAACAGCAGTAACTCCCGCTTTCCACTTTTAGATTTTGACAAGGCTTTCGATTGCATTAACCACAATCTAATTTAACATACATAAGGATGAGGTTTTATTTTTAAAACGAAAATTGTTCATTTTAGAGTGCATGTTTTGTTGCTTATAGTGTATCCGAATAGAATTTTCGACAAACCTTATCTTTAAATAGTTTACAAATTATATGAACCATGAAATATTGTTTTTCTTCCATGCACATATAAAACTAAAGACAAACACACTCTGAGATCTTCAAAATGAGACATAAAATCAGGTGGGGAACCAAACAGAAAACATTGAAATGGAGACAGTCGAGACTGACAAGAATACCATCTGTACACAAGACACAGTATCTAGAGACACAGATACCACTGATGTACGAAGAGAATAGATGATTTAATGTTATGTTTCCTTGTTTATTTTGTCTTTGATCTTTTCCGTAGATTTTCCTATAAATATCAGTGGAATTGGCATGCAATGTAATGCGAGACAAGATAGACGGTGGAGAAGATGAGATGTAAAGAGTGTGTTCGTCTTTTATATGTGCAGGAGGCTGGTGGTCGCCGGTGGGATTTGGTTCACTTAGACGCGCGGTAAGTGAGTCACTTGCTTCTGTGTGTGTCGTGTCTCATTTGACGCTAGGAGCAGGGCTATTGCAAACGTTGGTTGATTCTAGTTTCAATTGTAGAGTGATCACAACAGTATTGATGTCGAGACATTCATTTTAAATAAAACCAGTCTAATTGTTTTGGATTTGATAAAGCGCAGATACCTACTAAAGAAAAATGAGCCAAAGATAATTCTTGAGATGGAATATAGAAATACCAAAATTTCCGAGTCCAACAGACCCAGTCGTAAACACTTATGTCTTAAAGCCACCGCACACATGCTTCTTTTCGCGTCGACGATCTGCGATTTAATCGCTTTTTAGAAGCTGAACGCAGCGAGTGTTGCCGATCGAGCATCGGAGCAGTCGCTAAAACGCGTGATTCCGCGACTGAACGCGTAGAGTTTCTAAATCGTGATGCAACATCGATAAAGTCGCAAAATCGCCGATGATAGAAGTGGCGTGTGTGTTAAGTTTTTTCTACATAAGTTCTTTTTTATGTCAGTCAGTCACAATTAAATATTTACTTTTGGGTACTTTTATTAACTTATACGACATCGGGGCATCTGTCATCGCAGTCCAACCGCGATTATGGTTGCAGTAAACATATTATATAAACTGCAATAAAATAATAATAATAAAAGTTTATTAAGATCTTTCCTTAATCTTGGTACACATTGGTTGTGGATGCACTCCTTTTAAGTAAACAATATCTGTGACAGGAGGCATCGCTCTTCCCTTAAGTCGAATAAACAATAAAGATATAGTAAAATGTTTTACTCTAACCTCAGCAGCATTATCGTGAACTGTATCAATGGAGTTGTAACTCTCTTAACCGACTCCATCACAACAGTCGTATATGGTGAAGGTAGCAAACGAGCAGTCAAATTCTCTTTATGACTCCCTGGTAATTCATATCTTTTACGGATCCTAATTTGGTGAATATAACGAAATTGACTTTGGACTAACTTTGTAGTCACTCTTAGCAATTGGTACTATAGTGATAGTCCAAAATTAAAAAACAACCTCAGATTATGGACTATATAAATAGACTGAGTAACAAGTTGATGAGACTTTGATTGAGATTGAGCGATGGCGAAAAATACACGGCCCCGCTGGAGTCGGAAGTTTTTAATTGGAATTTCCCTCGTTAAGGATCTTGTTTTAAAATTTAATACCTTATTCTAATTTTATTGTTTGTATCTTTTTAATTTTCTTATAATATTACGCTTTAGGTACATTACTACCAATCGAAAGCGCATGTATTTTTCGTCTTGCTCAGTTTGAAAGTGAAAATGTCATTAACAATAGCCCTGCTCAGCTCTGAACGAAGCTCTGGGACGTTCGTCAGATGAGATACGACTAACCGTTTAAGTTCATGTTTTTCGATAGTTTTTTTGATTATTATTTTTGTACCGTTTTATTTCGTCCGAATGGAATTCTGCAATCCGCAAAATTCTGAATAACAAATTCTTCATAGTAATTGAATCTACAAATTTAATTACTGACTCTACGAAAATGAAATTTAGATGAGGAAAAAGTAATCACCTTTTTTTAGGTGAACGTCCTGAAAGAGGATGTTCAAAATGTAAATCTTTTGAGTTGTGATGATATGACTTTATTCAAATTAGGAAATAGTAATAATCTTTAACATTTAAATCAGTATACCCTCATTCCTTCTTAACGAATAATGGAGCTCAAAGCAGGAAAGGCGACCCGGTCGTGCCATCTCAGTTACAACAGCATGGCACTATGTCTGATAGCAAACGAGCAGTCGGAGACATTTTCTTACTACCCATAGATGTTACACAGATGCGTTGCCCTTCTTCCTCCTCCCCCCTCTATGCGCCATCGGATACTTACACACCGCACGAAACGCGACAGCAGGCATGAAACGAAAAGTCTGAGAGTAGATTAATATTTGTAATTAATAAGCTAAGTGGTTCCACATATCGCTAAGAGCTAACTGTAAGTGATATACATTATATAGCGCCACTTGGCCGGGTCCCTGGGACATTCTCCGGAGATTAACTTGTGACAGCTAAATTGTTGAATAGTTTCGTGATTGCCAAGACACGTAATTGAATTGTAGTGATCGGTCGTTGTAAACGACGCTGGGTAATGCTCTGGGCTTGAAGACCATGGAGTTTCCTCACTTATTCACCAGCACTCATGGTGAATTGCGGGAGACGCACGGGGGCTTGTTCACCGGCTCTGTTCTCCAACGTGCAACTCCCGACTCCCTACAAATTGATTAAGTTCCCTCTCGTTATACCGCTCTGCCCTTTCTGGGGCCGACTTCACTGAGACAGAAGTCGTCATCGTCCTTGGCAGTCCTGGTTTTTGCAGCTTGGATTTGAGACGTGGGAACAAGGACCAAGCCTAACGAGGTTCGGCGCTGCAGTCCCCTCGTGCCTCGCCTGGATCCGGCGATGATAATAAATGATTCACTTATTAGTTTTCATAAATGTATTTATACTTTTAGAATGATCTTAATTTTGGTTCATATCTTGTATTGGCAGAGACTTCTCGCCGCGTTGTTTTGAGTATTAGGTACCTATCATGAATTGGAGCATCGATTTTCTTCGAGATATAAGTGATAATTGCTGGTGCATTGCTAGCTTTATAAAAGTAAAGTAACTTCGTAAAATTCCAGTCGCCTAGTTCTAATTGGAAAGAAAATTTAATAATTACTTAAAGCAAAGATGACCGTAAAGACAGTAAAAAAGCAACAAAAATACACTTTCTTGGTTCCCCTTAGTACGTAGTCTGAAAAAATGTCTCGATTTATAAACTCCAATGGTTAAGTTCCAAAGAATGCCCTTTCTAAGCATAGTAGTATGTGTCAACTTCTTTTCTTACGAAATTCTTTCTAATTTTTCTCTTGCAGTCATTTTGGAATAACATTACCATTTACATCGCCTTCTTAATTCTCTAAAGTCTAAAGTAAAAGTCTACATTGTCGTATTATTTGAACATGGAACTAAAACGAATCTTCCGGCAATTTCTAATTTTGCTCCTACAGACATTTTGATAAGATATTAACATTAGTTTCATAATTCTCAAATATAAAAAGCTACATTCCCGAGTTTCTTCCGGTCTCTGAACAGGAAACTTTTCTTTTTTTTTTCCCATTTGTATAGAGGGGCAAACGAGCTGTCGGAGCCATTTTCATGACTAACGACGCCAATTCGCACAGAGGTGAGCTATACAGATGCGCTGCCCTCCTTTCCCATCCCATCTCCATGGGCCACCGGATACTTACACACCGCACGATACACGAAACGCGAACACTAAAACGAATCCGACAATGCGACAAAGATGTACATCATATAAAAAGTTAGTATCTTGAGGAAGACGCAAGTTGCTCGGTTTGAGTTGGTTTGTCGGCAACTCGATTTTCTTTGTCCATTATTGTATCTGCAATATAACGATGTTGTTTGGATCTTTTGATTTGATATCTGGAAAGTTTGTTCAATTCAGTAGCGAGCTGCGGAGTTGGAAACTTGGTCTGTGTGAGTTTTCTACTTGTATATTATCATTAGGCGGTAGATGGCTTTTGTTTTGATGGTAAATGATTAGTGATAAAATATTATAAATTACTAGCTGCGCTCCGCGGTTTCACCCGCGTAAGTTTCGATCCCGTGGAAATATCGAGATGAAAAATAGATGTTGGCCGATTCTCAAACCTACCTGATATGCTCACAAAATTTCATGAGAATCGGTATTGGAGGAATATGGTAACTAACATTGTGACCTAAGAATTTTATTTATTAGAGATATTATATGGACATCCCCAAAAGCAGAAACTTTCCAGGCGTAGGCTTTCAATTAAGTAGGCTCTTTTCTCGTAGAACCCCAGGTGGTATCGGTTCGGAAAGACTGTGGCAGCAAACTGTGGAACCACCACGGTGATGTGCGTGGTAAGGAATCCCGTCTGAGACGCACAGTTGTAGATTTGCTGGTATTCTCCTAAAAGGTCTGTTGTTGGAGGGGGAGGGGGAAGTAGGGAACGGAAGGTGAAGGAATTGGTACTCTTCAAAGGGCTCTGACTGATAGTTTTACCCTTATATTTAAAAAACCCAGATCACGAGTCGCTTGAATTTTTGTGGCTATGATAGCTATGCTCACCGCGACGTTAACCAAGTCTTCAGTCCTCCGTGTGTGAGGCGCTTCGACTCAGTAGTCATAGACTTAGAATGTACAAGATACACAATTTCAGAACAGAGGCGGGACAAAAAAATATATTTTTATTTTTTATTTTTTTTATGGTATAGGGGGCAAACGAGCAGGTGATTAGTGACTACCGCCGCCCATAGAACTCCGCAAAACTAGGTGTCTTGCAGACGCGTTGCCGGCCTTTAAGGAAGAGGAATGCTCTTTTCTTGAAGATCCCTATGTCGTTTGACCAATGTTAGAATTACTACAAAAAATGTTATATGACTAGGTCATTATTATGTAATCGGGCCGCTATGGCCTCTTACTCGCTAAAATAATGGTCTAATATGTACTTCATCTACTATCTCTTTTCTTTTCGATGATTGGAAGTTAATTTGAATGTCTCGCTCCCACGCTTTGTACATTCACGTAGTGAGAACAATTCTAAATCTATGGTACTAGTATTATAAAGAGGAAAGATTTATCTGTTAGTTTGTGTCGAACAGGTTTCGTAACTACTGAACCTATTAGTGAAAGTATGGTCTATCCTTTCACTATGAGGAAGCTACATTTACAGAATGTAATATAGGCTACCTTTATTTTATTATGATACTAGCCGCACCCCGCGGTTTCACCCGCGTAAATTTCGATCCCGAAAGAAAATAGACAATCATCCCATGGCATCCCATAGGAACATTTTTTCGCGATAAAACTATGCTATGTATTAATCCAAGTACCCTCTATGTGTGTGCCAAATTTCATGAAAATCGATTTAGCAGTTTTTTCGTGAAGGAGTAACAAACAAAAAAACTTTCGCATTTATAATATTAGTACAATTTTTTTATCATTAACGACTAAGAATGTGGGCATGGGGCGGCGTGTATTTTTCAACTTTACTCTAACATTTCGTTGCTAAAATGAGCCTCATTTAAAGCGAAAACATCCATTATCCAAGTCTCCGAAATATGAATTCTGTGTCATACAGAAAGTATCTCATAGAAGGTGTTGAATTTCTACAATTTGTCTATTTCTCTATTCTTTGAAGAACCTTCTTGGGCATGTATCCCTCTCATTCAATGTCAACAATATCGAAGCAATACAGGTCGCACGGCTAGCGTATAAATATTATTCTTCTTAAGGCTTCTTCCTATTTGCTTCGTACAATACGAGTCGGAAAGAATTTATGTTATTTAACTACTAGCTGCGCCCCGCGGTTTCACCCGCGTAAGTTTCGATCTCACGGAAATATCGAGATGTAAAATAGATGTTGGCAGATTCTCAGACCTACCCGATACGCACACAAAATTTCATGAGAATCGGTCGAGCCGTACCGGAGGAGTGTGGTAACTAACAACGTGAGTTTTATGTATAAGATTCTCAATTTTGGATATTCTACATATCTCAGGCTTTGAGTTGTTATTGCTGGGATGTAGCCAGATTTGGCGATGTAGATAGCGCGAGCCTTAGAGAGGCCGGTGGTTGAGGTAGTGCCATGCTGCATTGAAACTGGGTCAGCTTTTTTTTATCTGTGGACTTTACACTACGTTAGCCTAGTCCCGTGCTAAGTACCGTAAAGACTTTTGGTACGGGTACTAGACAACGGAAATATATTTAATATGTTTTATAAATTTAATAAATTTTATATATTTAAGATTTTTATGATAGAAATACATATAATAAAGCGCGGGAGGTATTTCTAGCTCACAAGACAGCGACGTAAAGTGACGACTGTGCTGTCGCGTTTCGTGCGGTGTGTGAATTTTCGGAGGGCCCTGGGGGAGGAAGTAGGACAGGGCGTATGACCAATGTCTCCGACTGCGCGTTTGTCCCCTATACTATATAAAAAGCCTTACAGCAAAGTAATGTACAAACTATCTGATATTCATTTTGAATTACGTCGACTATCATATAAAAAATTATTGTGCCCTACCATTGGACAAGGGTGTTCTATAATCTTACAAGGAGGTTATTAAGTCATAGTACAACGATACCCTTGCTGTATCGAAGCACGACCGGGGAAGTACATCTCGCTCACATGGTTTTGGCATTTAATGTGATGCTATCGCGTTTAGTGCGGTATCTGAAGTGTCCCATCCATTGCGAGGGATGCAGCAAAGGAGTCCAACACATAATCTTTAATTGCGGATATTAATGGGCTTCGATAGCCACAAATATTATACTACTACTACCTTATACTATGAAAGAAAACGGCCATATTTAAAAAACGTGTGGGTCGGGACGCCTGACAGAAGTGATAACTTGAGAGAAAAGGGACAGACTTCCACCGTAACGCGTTACGTAACGAAGCCTAAGTTATCTCTCTCTCTCTCTCTTTTCTCTCCCTCTTTCTTACGTTAAACTAACCAAAGCAGTTATCACTTCAAATCCCTCCTATTGTTCTCTCTATCTCTCACCCACCCTTTCTCTCCTTATCTCTCTCTCATATAAAATTAACAATTATCTCTTGTCTCCAGTGTCTGATGAGGTGCAGCCGACGCAGCGCAGCGCTCCACTCCTCCAGTCTCCGCAGTACACCGGCGGCAGACCGCAGCCTTACAGTGAGTAGATGATGATGATGATGATGATGATGATGATGATGATGATGGTGATGATGATGATGATGATGATAATGATGACGATGATCCTTCATGATCACTTCAGGGATGTGTGTCTGTCTATTTATTGTAAATATTGATCTGAAGGACAACAACTATCACATCACTATTTTATATGAAGGTTTACTTTTCAAAAGCTAGATATTTTAAAATATAACGCGCGGGGAAAATGAAATTCGAAATACTTTCAAAGTGGACTTGAAAGTGGGAAAAAAGTTTACGTACTGACGTATTATTTAAATTTTACATTTGAATTCTTTCAAGAGTATGAAAATTTTAAAAGTTTAAGAGAGCCCTTATTTAAAAAAAATAAAGCAAAGCTTGTTTCCTTCAATCTCTACACACAGGAGTAGCAAATCCACATATACTCCCTCCGCCTTCCCCCTCTTTGCATGTGCACAACAACACACTCCACACGAACGGGATACGGCTGTTTCTTTACAGCTCCACCGTCTTAGTGAGAGGTAAGGTAGAGGCTGTGCTCCCCTTGCGAGCACAGCCCTGGCGTGAGGTTCGCCTCGAGGCCCGCAACCCTTTCAACCCCCATAGGTTGGTAGAAGATCAGTCAGCCGACCCGTTGAGTTCCAAGCAATGCGTCATTTATAATTTAAAAGACGTAACAAAAAAAGGTCTGATAGTCTGCTGACAGCTAGACCTATTAAAATACACGGCTAAGGGGCGCCTTAAGGTAACTGTCTATCTAATGACAATAACCATATTAAAATCGATCCATCCGTTTGAGAGCTACAATGCTATACACAGAGAGACATTGACTTCAAAATTATAACCCCTTATTTTGCGAGGGGGTTAAAGGGGCGATGAACACCTCGTCATGCCGTGAACGCTTAATGATCATAATAGGGAGCTATAATTATCGTAACATGACTGCGTAATCTGTACCGAAATTTCTTTCCCCTTTTTAGAAGGGGGACCTTCGGTAGCCCCCCTTTAGGGAGGCGGTCCGGTAAAAGTTGGCACCCACTTAAACAAATCGCGCGAGTTGTTAGACTATAAAACTAATTGTGGCCGTAATATATAGTTAGTTTTAGTTTGGCTACGTTTCGGACTAGCTCTCTGTGCATATTAATGTGGTGACCATACGTGTAGTTAAGAGCGGGACTGTCCCGTTAAGATTTCTCTGGTAATGGAAAATGTAGAGGATTCTAAAGTGGCGTATTTTTTTAATGTTGTTGGGCTAGCCGAAGTAATTAAAATAAACTACAGTTAGTAATAAAATAAATGTAGCGGGATGTATTTTCATAATTAAAATTAAAATTTTAAGCTGTGTTAAGGTTTTTTTTACTGCAGAGAAGTATCATTATTAAAATTAAACATATAATTAATGTTTTATATTTTGATAAATGAGAATAAACTTAAAAGCTCTATAAGAATCCTTATGAAAATAAAAAATGCAAAATGAAAATGTTTTTATTCAAAATATAATTACAGTAATTACTTTTTGAATGTCAACAATTAAATCTACAAACGTTAACTGCGAGAAAATGTGATGAATGCCTCTTTTTATCGTGACACATTTTCATTTTTTTATTTAATACTTAATGCACTGTAAAACATTCTTGATAAACTAAACATTACAACAAAGTCGTACACAGGTACTGCTTATTCCATAGTGGAATTTCTGCCAGCAGCTGCAGGAAAATATGCATACTGTAACACAATATTAGTGTGCGTATTAAATTCTAAATCTACATATTTTATTAGGTATCAAATTCGATAAATAGTTATAAATAAATACACATATTATATACATTCGTTTCTAAGAGTATTAAATACTTTTCAAGTGCAACTTGTTCAAGTCTTTCATCACCTTCATCGTCAACAGCCAGTAAAAGTATGACATATAGGCCTCACCCAGATATCGCCATAGGTCACAAGCTACTTTAGAATCTTTATTCTAAAGAAATCTGATTTTAAATTGTTCTAGACAATTAGCTTCTGGATTTTTAACATTTTAAAATATACTGTCCCGTTTTTAAGCCAATAAATGTATGGTCACTGCACATATTACTTAAGTTTTGGAGTATTATGTGGTATTATGATATCAGTAGACAAAGTTGTTACGTTATGGTATGTGTGGAGTGATTTTAATAAAACTTAACGCGTTTAGATTTTAACCGTAATTTTATATAACTGTAGTATATTAAAGTTAATGTTTATTAGAGTTATTGTCATCTTTCGGATTGGTACTTATCGGTATGCTATTAGTGCTCGTCTACGATACTAGGTTTAGGAATGAAAGGGGAGCCGCCTCTACACTATCCCGTAGATAGGAGAGATGCATCCCGACATGAGAGACGTAATAGCAAATTTAACTATTATTAACATGGCCAGATGGACCGCGGGGTAACTCATTTCCCAACTTTAATGATGTGGGCTGCTTGCTAGCGATGGCTATAACTCGGCGCTGATGTGAATGATTTATATTTCGCGCGGCTTGTGAGTTCCCGATTGCTCATTGGACGGTAGGTGGAATACAACACGTCCACCTAAAAACTATTCGGATATCTATGGATGTCATCATTTAAACAGTCCTAACATTCTATCATAAAAAAAACATGCAGTTATACGGTGTGCATAGAAGTGTAAATTTTAACCTATCAAATAACAAGAACCAATATTTACTAGCACATACTTGTAGCGCTACGAGTGGCTCTACGAATTGCCGTAGTTCCAAGGTCCTGTGCTACGCAGCATATTGATGACGCAAACTCATCTTTTCCCTGTCCTAAAGCCTCTAAAGAAGTTTTCACTTAAAAGCTTTTTTTCCAATTCACCTCGGCGAACGATGGAATTAAATTAGAATAACAATTACAAAGAAGTGGCGCAGCCGCCATGGCTCATGCATAAAAGATGCAGGTATGATGGAGCGATCGACGCGAAATTGGACGGATAATTGGCTGCTAATGGGGAGAATGCGGAGTGCGGCAACACCGGCGCGTTTTAAATTTCGAATTCCAGTGATGGACGCTTTTTGACGTTTATTAGCTTTAAATTTGGAATTTAAATTCTTAATTCAAATCTTATGACGCTTATCAACTTTATCTTTTCTCTTGACATTGGATTTTTTGAATTATATTGTAACTAAAAAATAGAGTAATTGGATATTTTATCTTTAACCAGATTGTAGAATATAAGTATAGATAATATTTTTCGAGAGTATGTAGAGATCTGTGTTCTAATACAGTCTAAATGATAGCCGGTTTTAACGAATGGGTGTGATTAGATTCGTTTTGATAATGCGAGTCACACATACAGGTACATTAAAATATATTTAAAGCAGCTAGACTTTTTATTTTCAATTTAAGATTTACATACGTACGTGTAATAATGATGATGATGTACGTACGTGTACGTATGCATTTCTAGCGGTGTGTATATTCTAAGTAGACATTTTTGTGGTAAAGGTGGGCAAACGAGAGGTCCATGCCATTTTCTTGACTACCGACGCCCATAGATATCCGCATAGAGGCTATACAGATGCGCTGTCCGCCTTTCTCCTCCCACTTCCATGGGCCAACGGCTACTTGCACGCCGCACGAAATACGACAGCACAGCTGTCACTTTACGCCGGTCTCGTGTAAGCGAGAGGTACCCCCCCGGTCGTGCCGGCCCAATTCGGCTGCAAGCAGTGTGGCACACCTCATACAAAATCGTATATAATATATCGCTTATTTATTTATAATAAAACATTAAAGTCCCAGTCCATTTGTCTTCGAACTACAGTCATTGATGAGGTAATTTCTCACAGACACGAGCGAGCAGCTCAGCTCCCCGGCCCGAGTGTTGCCACTTGAATATTTCAAACTCCCCATCGCTCGCAGCTGTTGCGAATTACAGACGCGCTGCAACCGCTCCAAATGGTTGTGTTTAATAATATAAATGGTAATGTTTGTATGTTTGTTTGTAACTCTTTAAAGTAAAAACAGCGGAACTGATTTGGATTCAATTTGCCACGGATTACAGTATCGCTCTTAAATCAATCGTAAAAAAAAATTAACTGGCAAAACAAAATTTAATTTCCGAGTAAATTATATGGTTTTCCTAGGATATTTCCAAAAAATACTTTATATAGAAAACCTAAATATTTTATTCCCAAAAAAATTAATTGTTTTCCTGGAAAAAATTCCGCGGGGCGCAGACAGTCAATGTATTTCCACCTTTTTGTTTTTTTTTTATGATTTGACGCCGAACTACATTTATTGATGAGGCAATTTCTCAATCAAGCCCGCAGCACTTGAGACGAGTGTTGCCACTTGAATATTTCAAACTCCCCATCGCTAGCAGCTGTTGCGAATATCTAAAGCGCTGCAACCGCTACAAATGCTCAATGTCTTGTGTATAATATAACCAAGACCACTCGATATTCGACTCTATATACATATACATATCTCATAGTCTAAGTAGGGCAGATGTTACTCATTGCAGTTGCCAGTGGATGTTTATTTTAATTTATATGGGACCAACGAGCAGTCGGAGACATTTTCATGACTACCGACGGCCATAGACATCCGCATAGAGGCCACACAGATGCGCTGCCCTCCTTTCTCCTCCCACCTCAGTGGGCCACCGGCTACTTACATACCGCACGAAACACGACAGCACAGCTGTCACTTTATGCCGGTTTCGTGTTAGCGAGAGGTACCTCCCGGGTAGCACTACCTCTTTCAAGTCTTTCTTTTCCCTATGGCTAATTATTATAGTATGAAACATAGACTTATATTAATTTCACCTTTATTATATTGTTACTAGCTTTGCCCCGCGGCATCGCTCGTGAATATTCATCCCTAGGAAATTTATTTATTTTCGGGATAAAAAGTAAAATTTATGACAATTTGCAAGTGTGAAATTTGACTCAAATCTGATATGTCGTTTTTGCCTGAAGAATCTCGACCACATGATACCACCGCAAAGCGACAGCTATGTTGTCGCGTTTCCGCGCGGTTTTTGAGTTTCCGGTGGCTTGCTGTAAAATAACTTTCAACCACGCACGCGATTAAATTTCATATTACATATGAAACTCGCTGCATTATTCTAATTCACATGCAACTCGGTGTATTAAAGTTGGCGTTATTATTATCGTTGACAACGGAAACAGCGGAAAGTTTGCGTTGACACAAAACACATTCGTTGTCGTGATTTGTATCGTGTCGTGTAGCCGGGGCTTTATGAATCGAATTAAAGTTTTGCCATTGAATTATAAGTTGTATTTTTATGGTGTGTTGTATGTTGTTTGTGTTTTGGTATGTTTGTATGGCGAGTTGTGAATGTGGAGGAAGAAGTGTGTAGGGTGATTTGTGGGACTGAATTCTTTTCGGGGACTGCTCAAAAGGCAGGACCGGGTTAGAGGTGTGGAGGCCCAATAAGGTCCCTTATTTCGAACTCTCTCTTGTAGTGGCCCAGGGGTGCAATGCCTCAAATCCGCCCATGTCAATAGGGAATTGGCGTAAAAATGTGTTGTATTGTTCATTCTATCAGCGTAACTTTTGATCCCGTAGAAACATTGGGATAAATACTTTACGACATGTCTAACCTATCGAATATACATAGAAAAGGAGAATGTCGAATTATGTATGGAAGTTGGTTTCTTCGGGCATCTTTTGGAAAATTTCTATTTTGAATAATAATTATATTCTTATTGATTTTAATAATAAGCGTTTTGGGGTGTAGAATAATATGCTGTACACATCAGAATTGAGAAAAAATATGTTTAAAAAATAATGAGGTTTAATAATGAGACCGCAATGCAGCATGGCACTACCTCATTGCAAATGCGCCGGCTTTTTACATTTCATATCGCCCACCTGGCGTCGGGACGTATGTAGATGTATGCAAATTGTACGGCAGTTGAAACTTACATGTCTCGCGCAATCCTCTGTTGAATATTTATTTCATCAGCCACAAAGGGAGGCAAGAGGTAGTGCCACGCTGCATGTAATGAAAGCTCTCGCTTACACGATACCGGCGTCAAGTGATAGATGTGCTGTCGCGTTTCGTGTGGTATGTAAGTAGTCGGTGTTCTTTGGAGAGGGAAGGAGGGTAGCGTATCTGTATAGCCTCTGTGCGGATGTCTATGGTCGTCGCTAGTCATGGCACCGTCTCTTCGTTTGCCCCCTTATACTAAAAAAATAGTGAGAGATATTGCTACGCTGCATGCGTGTAGCCGGGCTATATGACTAACTACGAAGCGTGCATTAGGTAGATGTGTGTGTGTGAGGCTACATACAGGTGCACCATTTGCCAGTAGTATAAAGACGGATGGTCCACTTCGGAGACACAATGAGAGGTTTTAAGCTAATGTACGGTGTGGTGTGTGTGTGTCTGTGTGTGTGTGTGTGTGTGCGTGTGCGTGTGCGTGTGCGTGCCCCAAATTTTTTCGTCTAAAACAGTGGTCCTTAGCCAGTGGTCAGCGGACCACTACTGGTCCCTGGAAGCTCCTCAAGTGGTCCGCGAACCGTACCAGTAAATAAGTGACAAGAATCAAAACAACTTTACCCGAGCGCGTCATATCTTCTACATACCTCCAGATCGATAAAGCAACTGCGTGGTCCGCGGCATAACGAAAATTTTGCCAAATGGTCCCTCAGGACTAAAAGGTTAAGAACCACTAGTCTAAAATGTATCGTAAACATCTTGTAATGCTAAGATGATGATGATGATGATGATGATCAGAATTAGACGAAGTAATTTATTCCAAGCAGAACACAAACATTTTAAATACAGTTGTTGTTAACGTGGCTTCTTGGGTATAAAAAGAAAGTGCGTCATGGTGCGCCCAAGTGCGAGTCGGGATCACGCGCCGTGGGTGCCGCAATAACGGTAGCAACTCACGGAAAACTTAAATTTATGAGGCAGGTATTTCACGGTCTTACTCGCAAAGATATGTCCAAGGGGGATATATTTTTTTTATTTTATTTCATATTGTAATCTGTCTCAGCCAAATTTCAGCCCAATCCGTTGCACAGAACTGTGTGTAAGAATAACAAACAGTATACTTTCACATTAATATTGGTATGATGCACGTATTTTGTATGAAATTAACTACAAAATAGGTCGGCAACGCATCTGTAAGACCTCTGGTTTCCTTCTGGAACCTTCTGGTTACGGATGTCTGTGGGCGTTGGTGATCACTTTACATCAGGTGACCCAATTGCTCGTTTACCTCCTATGCTATAAAAAAATAGGTTTTTTACTTGATAGATTTTCTTTTTTGATTTTGATACTCGTAGAAATATAAACAAATCAAATTTTATTCATTTTTTTTTTATCTGTATACAGACAATATACACCTCCCAAGAAGTATTATATATTCCAGCTGAATTAACCGGGGTAGACATTCAAATGACAGCTTTGTTGTCTCGCTTTATGCAATGACGACGGCGACGAACGCGACACAGGGAACCCTAAAATTCTGCGCGTATGCTTTCAAACAATTATGCTCAGTCTGGCTTTGAGTAAACCAATTACGTTCATAAATGGATTTTTCATTGGTTCCCTTTTGTTTCTTAAAGAATACTTTACTACTGAGAATATAACGATCGGATGATGACAGTTAAATATAGGTGTTTATTAAGTAATAGGTAGTGTCATGCGGCAATAACGGGAGGTAGGGTACTAGGGGTATAGGTACCTATCACTCACACGATACCTGCGTAAAATTATAGGTATGCTTTCGCGTTTCGTGCGGTGTGTTAGATTCTGGTAGCCCATCAAGAATCAAAGGGTAACACGTCAGCATAATAGTTGTGCAGATGTCTGCGATGATCATTAAATTTCTTTTTGTCCCCTTATACCTATAACAAGAACGACAAAGACACGACAACAAGGTGGTAAATAAATGAACAGCAAAGTTATCGTCTGATAATTCTATTTGTCTCCTCACCCACTGCTAAAGCCTCTCGAATTCTAAAACAATAAACGTCACATTGAGGCGAATTTGGCAATTTCATTTGAAATTCGGGCCTTTACTTGAAGGTTGTATTGATACAAAGGAAATCCTTTATCAATGTTGCCTTTGTAAACTGTGTTTGTTGGGTTGAACACTCGCAAATCTACTTTACTTCTTGTTAATAAAAGACATAAAAAAAATAATATCGTTTATAACAATATAGTTTATATTTTAAAGTACTATTTTAAAATAATTTTATAACTATGAAAATGCTCATTCAACAATTTGTATTGTATGATAATAAAGAAGAATGACTGTGTAGTTAGTTTTATTTTTCATCAAATATAAATATATGAGGTATGTCTGGCCGGTTTATTGAACATTTTTTTAATAATATTTAATATAAATATAAGAATTATATGTTTGTTATTGTAATATACGGCTGACTAGAACTTCTTGCCGAAGCTAGGAGTGTCTAATGCTATAGATGCAGCATATAATAACAATTCCAAATAACGTATTACTATATCAGTATTTCATGAATATAGAAAAACGTCAAAAGTCGTCGACTTAATCGAGATATTACAAAACTATTTGAAAGCCAGCCCTAACTTTAGGTCATTAAACGTGAATAAATTATTTCTTGTTAGAACATAAAAAATCTCCCTATGATTTTCTCATGTTATTTTTATGTCTATTATTTTTGAAGTTAAACTTCTATACGCGGGCTTGTCTTAAGGAGTAAGCTGTCGAGAGCGTTACAAATATCACACATCGGGCGAGATCAATGGAAGTTGTCATTCAAATTCGATTCATGTAAAACTTTTTTGGGCTTAAAAATAAATATCATATGACATCTTATGTCATTGTAACTACAGTAATGAATTTGTGTCTTAAATCAATAATTAAGTTTTACTTCAGTTGTGTGATCAAAAGCACACACTTTAGTTTTTTATTTGTGCTGAAATGCAGAAAACGATTAACCTTTAATGAAAAGACTACAGCTACAATCATAAAATAACTTTAAAACACGAATTTGAACTAAAGAAATTATGCAAATTCTTAAACCACGTAATCTGTCGCGTAATCATTGGTGATTATAAAAAAAACACATGCTTCATAAATCACTTTACCGCATACATCAAGAGATATTTAGGAGACAGGAAAACACGGCAGCAATGAATGCTAATATTGAAGATATTAATTGACCCAACGAATGCGTATTGGCAGATCCTAGCAGCAACACAACGCACGCAACCACAAGAGCTTGCAGCGAAGATTCATGCAGTCAGCATAGCCAACATTCTTGTGATCACAGCCAAAACGGTTTGTATACTCTTACGTGAATGTGTGTGATCAGAATTAAAATGGAAAATGTGACTGATGTACTTAGATGATGTAGCAGCATGTACATACTTTATTAACATTCTAGTTTAGAAATTAAATGTGTTGTGTGTACTTATAATCTGATTAGTATTGTGTGGACAATTGATACTTTATACATGATGTACTAATCATATACAAACAAGTGTCGTCTTTGAAATTACTCACAGATACAATAAAAATACGAACTAAGCATTGATCAGTATACAAGTAGTGCTCAAATTTGATAGCAAGTAATTCCATTACAATTATATAAATTTGCATCTTCTCATCTAAGAAGATTATTTATTATTTTATACATATAAGACATTAAAATGCATATACACATTTAGCTTGTTCATTATATTATAACTATACTATGTTTGGTTATAATAAAAATACTTAAACGGATCATGTTATTTAGATATTTATTCGTTTTATG
>LUGF01010217.1:126720-137301 GCA_001625245.1 Calycopis cecrops
CCTATTTTTTTTTTTTATGGTAAAGGGGGGCAAACGAGCAGTCTGAGCCATTTTCATGACTACAGACGCCCACAGACAACCGCATAGAGACTATACAAATGCGCTGCCCTCCTTTCTCCTCCCACCTCCATGGGCCACCGGCTACTCGCACACCGCACGAAACGCGACATCACAGCTGTCACTTTACGCCGGTCTTATGTAAGCCCCCCGGTCGTGCCGGCCCAATTCGGCTGCATGCAGTGTGGCACTACCTCTTATCATGTAGGCGAGAGGCACTTCCCCGGTCGTGCCACGTTGCATTGAGCCAAATTGGACCGGCATGAAAGCAGAGTTTCCTGGACGTGCTCTCCCGATTCGGTTGCAATGAGGGAATGGTACAGAAGTGACATAAAAACAAGAAAATACCACTTACAAAGTATGAGCATAATCGCCAGAAACACCGCATTCTGGGCACTTGTGGGACCTCAATATTGGACACCTGACTATGAACCTTCCATCAATCTTTTCCTTAACTCGATGGTTGCTATACACCATAGGGGTTTCACCATTCTTACGACAGAACGTACAAATTTTTCCTTCTCCAATCTGACTGTCTGATCGTGGATTTTTAAAATTGCCATAATTTGTATTAAATGATCTTGAATTTGTGTAGTTCGATAAAGTTGAACTTGGTCTCGTACTGTACGTGTTAGATATGGTTGGTGACCGTATGGGTGTTCTAAATGGTTCAAACTCCTCAGTTCTCGGAAATAACTCGTAACTCTTAGGATGGCTGTTAGGTGGAGTTATAGCATCTTGCCAGAAGTCCAGTGAAGACGAATCAACCCTTTCTCTCACTTTAACTTGTGATGTGCCACCTAAAATCTTTCTACCAACGATCGGTCTTGGTTGTATCGAATCAATATTTGCAAAATCATAAAAAGATCTAGGAGAGTCAGATATTTGGGGTAATCTATATGATCTGGGTGATTCATATATTTGTGGAGAACGCAAGTCATATCTCCTTTGAACTGAAGATTCACTAGTAGGTGAAGATTCAAATAAAAAATCTTGGTACGAATGTAAGTTGTTCGGAGATGGAGATAACATTGATCTGGCTCGACCAATATCTTGATGGAATGGAAATGGTACATTGAAGTAGCTCTCTGGTGACACTGATTCTGCGGAACTGGATGATCTATTTGCTATGGGTGACTGAAATAATGTGTAGGGTGGTACAGCATCTGAAACATGTAATTAATGCTAATATAATACTTTTACATAGGCAAGCCAAGTGAGCTCTTTCAATATAAATATGCATGCTTTATGGCAAAACTATCATAATATTAGATTTGAGCTTCAATAGTAATCTAAATATAATGTATGTTAAGATGTGCGTTTGTTACCCTTGAGTTTCTTTATAAAAAGAGAAACTATTACCTAAACTCAAGAGTTACAATCAAATTAACAATGTTTGCAGTAACCTAATAAATAACATATGCTCTCAATATTGGCTCCTTCTTAATAAGTTTGTGCAGCTATTTTTTGCTAGTGTTTTAACAGCACATAATGAACATGAAGTATTCTTTATTTACCTACATCCAAATTGATCTGGTGGTGGTGGTGGACCAAATTGGTGAGATTTTGTGGGGTTAGTGGGATAGTAGTGGCCCATTAGTAGTATGCCGACCACTTGTGGTTGTATGGTATACAAAGTTGATGGCCGGCAGTAATTAAAAGCAAATTAAATTAGGTAGTACATAATTACAGAAAAATTGTGGTCATTATTTTGATATATTGATGTATATGGTATGATATTTTCCCACGATTGAACAAAGATTATGCAGATTTGATTTATATCTGCATACTAATAAACCGTTATGAAGATAGAAAGAGAAGAACTTTTACAATTTATGACTTTTGATCATCATGAATTTGTATACTTATTTCCATTAATAATTTGCTTCAATTACAAATATAATATTATTATCATAATATATTCTATAATTTCAAGTTCGTTGCCACTTTGAATTTTGTAAATTTTGCTGTTTAAAAAGCTTAAAAGTTCTTGTTTAATAGAGAGACATCTAGATCCAGGAACGTAAATTTCTTACAAGAATGAAAAATAATAATAATCTATAATGAAATAACCCAAGCTGGATTATTTTCTTATAAAAAACGTAGACGAAATATTAAAGTATTGAAACTCACCATTTTCTTTTGATTGTGATAAAATACGATTTATTTCACTCGTCTCAAACATTTTCGAGGGATACATCAACCTGAAATAATATCACAACTTAATCAAAATCATTTTTATGTAAATTAGTTATTTATTTTGTTTTGTTACTATGCGTACGCGCATAGTACAAATAATTATCAATTAGCATTCATAATTCATTTCATGATTCAACAACTGAAATCGGAAATACGAATAAAAAATACGATTCCGAACTTAACAAATGACAGACTTAATTTAAAAATTATCAGCTAATTTATCACAATTTACACGAAAACAATTTTTTTGTATTTGAAATATTTACAAATAAATTTTATACATAGTTAATTAGATTAATTAGAAATTATTTAATTAAATGTAATTAAAAGTATGTTTTTGTTTCTATTCTGATTACGTCGCAAAAATTTTCAATTAATAATACCGTATTACAATTTACACCTGCTAACTTTCTGTCAATTATTTGAGTTACATGTGTTGGCCATGGCCATGTTAATACCATAATTAAATATATTGTTTTATTGGACAGTCCTATAGACTATTCATGTATTGGTTTTAGAAGTCCTAAAATTCCTTACTCTAAGTAACTAGGTACACCTTTTTACCTTTTCAGCGAGTCAATTATTTTACCATCGTAATCAAGGAGAGGTGCTTTCGAGCGGACAAAGGGCCAACTTCAAATAGGAAACTGATTAATACAAAGTTTCTATTGATTTCAACAATGTTTTAAACAATCAATAATGTTATCAACTGTGAGACCGATTCTTGTTTTTAAGCAATAGTAAGCTGTTGACCAGCAATCTGCAGCCCTTATTAGCTTCAGACTACCAGAAACATCAGTTACTTTGGCATCTTTCTCCATCCACCACATGGACCATCAGATTGCCAGACTGCACGAATCGTGTCAGCATTACTCATCGCCGGTCGTGCCCGGCCAATTCTAGAACAAAGTAGCAATGGCACACGTAGGTATAACTATAATGTAGGGTCAGGGTGCCTTGACAACGTTCAGGGCTACGGGCTACCTCACTGGCGGATAGGGACTACCACGAGATTGTGGCCCAATGGGTGTTCAGCATCCTTGTAAATGCTTTTACTGTATTGCAGTCAAATCACACCGATTAGATAGAAAACTAATATTGGTATGAAGTGACCGCGATGCTGGCGCGTTTCGTGCGGTTTTCGACCCATTGCGGCAATAAGGCCAATTGCATCTGCATAGCCTCTAGGTGTACGGATGTTTATGGGCGTCAGTAGACTTCAAAAGGCTCAGCCTGTTACTCGCAAACCCCACCAGCGGTACGATACATAATTATATTTTACGAAGGTAATGGCACGAGTCATGACAAGATGGCAAACTCGGCAAAATGCTCGTGCGCGAAGGGGCCCCCGGAAACAATGGACAGGTGGAACAAAACATTCCGAGCTCTACATTCCGACCCCTGAATGTAGTTAGCCCACTGTGCACAAAGACCCCTAGAATTTGCAGCGATTCTATACGTACATTAAACAATATACATAATTATATTGTAAGACTTAAGAAGTTACTGTTGCCTATACACTTCCGATATTTATCACCATCAAAGTATAGTTCACGGAAAAGACAATGTAAATATATCTTCAGGTGTAAATAGTTGATCAAATAATTGACCATTTAATACGTTATAACATATACGACAGACAAATTACACAATTAAAAAAAAAAATGTAAATCCAAAGTGGAATTAATCATCCTTTTGTAAATTAATTATATTTTTACGACATATCTCGGCTACCTAATATTACAATAATAATTATTTTAACACTTAATACTTATATAATTAAAATTAACTTACTCTCAGGAGCACAACGAATACAGTATTCACTTTCGAAGTTTCGCAACCAACTGAATGTTTAGTAAATATTGCCGGCGTATTTATTTATTATTTTGATGTTTCGCTATTGGTCGTGTTCCTCTTTCGGCGGGCTCAAAGGAACCGCCAAGCACCCCTACGATTATTAGTTCAAGCACATAAGGTCATAGGTTCGATTTTGATCAAAATATTTTTGTACAAGTTTTTTTCTTTTCATTTTGCACACACGCCTTTTGTTTACTTTTACGTATTATTCTGAGAAGGGATTTTTTTAGATAACATCTTAATAATATTTTTTTGATAATTATCATGTTCTTTACATATAAAAATACAAGGTAAACGTAAAATACAATCAGTAATTATAAGTGTTAAGTATTTACTACAATATTATATAGTATTTATGAATCCTTCTACAAATAAAATAAATTATAAATAAAAAGGCTTCTAATAAAAAAAATACTTTGATCGTATTTATTTAAAATCAGAAAGTGAAGCTACGTCAGGTGTAAAGTGCGAACAGTTCTTTTGAATATACCGCTATTGTTTTTTCTATTCATCAACAGGTGTCGTTACTACTAGACGCGTGGTAAAATAAATTTACTTTTCAAATGAGTAAGTAATTAATATTTAGTTAACATTATATAAATAATAAATATTTCAAGAATATATTGTGTTTGGAAATCTTATTTAATACTTATTAATTTCAATATTGTTGGCTTTCGTTAGTATCGCCATCTGTGGACAAATAGGTACTCAAATGATATTGATTGCTAACTTTGTTGAACATTGAACTAACTTAATTGAAAAAATACTCTGTATGACTAAATACGATTTTAAATTTCTTTTATATATAAACAAACTTTCTAAATTCGATAAAAATATTAATATGCTTATTATTTAATATTAAGTGGTTATGGTAATAATATTTGAATTTGTCTATTACTAGCGCTCTCTGTTGTCATATGATTAATACAACGTTACTCAGTGGTAATACAGATGGCATTGTTCCTTATAAATATGTTATCATTAAAACTTTTATAGCAGCAGAAATGTAGAGATTTTTTGATTATAGACTTGGGACAAAAATAAGCATACATATCACTACCAATATTTCTTTTTGATAGAGGTTTGCCTGTGCATTTTGGCCTATCTGTACTAGTTAATATACTTTTTTATACTATTATTACCACTTTTATTATTGATTTTTTAAATTACATTAAATAACTTCAACTCGGAATCAACTCGGAAAAGGACCGTAAACGCCGCTCCTAGAAAAGCGAATACGATACGATTACGTCACGTTACCCATTAGTGTGCGTTGCAGTAATAAGTAAAAGGTAGTGCCACACTGTCACAGCTTATTACACTAACGCGCGCGCACAAGATTAATTTCAAATTGTTTAAATTCTCCTTATGAGCATTTAATTGTCTAATTGTAACACATAAATACAGCATACGGGACCTGGTGATATGTAATACAGGATCAACCTAACTCAGACACCAGCTCCTTACATTTACATTAAGGTCAAATAGAACAAGGTTTTGCTAATGTTACATATAGTTTTAATGTAAGGAGAAATAAATAAATAAATAAAATATAAATAAAATTTGGGCATGCACCACAGATTAATAAATGGTTACTACGAACTTTACTGTAAGCGAGAGTTACATGATACCGGCGTAAAGTGATAGATTTTCGTACGATGTGTAGCTGACGGCCCGTGGAGGTCAGAGAAGGAAGTAGCGTCTGTATAACCTCTATGCGGATGTCTATGGGCGTCGGTAGTCATGTGAATGTCTCCGACTGCTCGTTCATCCCTTATACTATAAAAAAAATACTTTAGGTGGAGAAACGAAAAGTGGAGGCCCTTTGAAGACCGCCGTCGTCTATAAACATCCTCTTAGGTTGCGTTGCCCTTCATCTCCTTCCCAGTGGTGGGCCACCGGAAAATCAACCGCACAAAACACGATAGCACTGCTGTCAATTTATGCCGGTATGGGAGCGTTCAAGTATTACGTAACGCTATTCTTGATGATTTTTGAAAATGTAACGCGCCGTAACGTTGTTTTGTAACCCCCCTCCCCCCTCTGAAAACGTTACGTAACACACAGCATGGTTTTTACTTAAATCGAGCAAGCATAGGTCTCATTTGTCCTAATTTTGCCAACTTTTTTTTGTATATCTGTGGACTTTACACACCACTTTTGCACATTCAACTTGGCATATTTTTTTTTATTTAAAAAACAACATTGTTACGTAACACGTACGGAACCATCCAAGGGCTACTTACGCACCGCACGAAACGCGACAGCAGCGCACCTGTTATTTTACCCCGCATGCAGCGTGGCACAACCTCTTACTAATTACTGATGCAGAATTAAAATCGTTTCTCATGCATCCCATTCATCTATTCATCTTTTATGCGGATGTTAATGGGCGACTGTGGTCTTCAGTACTCCGGCTACTCGTTTATAGTAGCACTAGCTGTGCCCCGCGGTTTCACCCGCGCTTAATTTCTAAAAAACCGATATAAATTTCAACACCCTATTTCACCCATAGGGGGTGAATTTTAAAAAATCCTGTTTCATAAATTATTTATTATAAAGTTCAGTTTCATATTTCTAACTTAAAAAGGGACGGTCTTCCACACAAACTTTCAACCCCTATTTCACCCTCTTATTAGTTGAATTTCTAAAATTCCTTTCTTAGCGGATGCCTACGTCATAATATCTACCTGCATGCAAAATTTCAGCCCGATCCGTCCAGTGGTTTGGGCTGTTGATAGATGGCTATGTCACCTTTGAGTTTTATATATATAGACTAGCTGCGCCCCGCGGTTTCACCCGCGTAACTTTCGATCCCGTGGGAATATCGGGATGAAAAATAGATGTTGACCGATTCTCAGACCTACTCAATATGCTCACAAAATTCCATGAGAATCGGTCAAGCCGTTTCGGAGGAGTATGGCAACGACAACTGTGACACGAGAATTTTATATATTAGATAAGGAATCATCTGCAATGGCCAATGTATCAATCTTTCACAAGCCCCCCCGGTCTCCTCCCAGTTCTCACGGCTTCACATAACATTACGTATAAAGATTAACTGTTAACTGATAGATAGCCGGACCAATTACATAGCGTTACTGGTTCACATTACGTTTAGTAAGAGTGCTGAATAGATTACTGTACCATTAACATATTTCTTCACATTTCAGAAGCAGAATAACTTTATTGTAATAGTTTTGTTAAATGTATATACTTTTTTCACTTTTTATTAACTAAAATTACATTTAATACGGCCGGTTTCGAACACTCATCATCAGGTATAATAGTGTTCGAAACCGGTCATATTAAATGTAATTTTGTTATATATTAACAAAACTATAACATCGCGTAAACTTAAAAAAATCATCCCTGTTTTTAGTTTTTAAGAGTCCCTATAGTCATTGAAAAATCGCGAGCTTTAGTTGCAATTTGAAAAATGTCTCTATTCCTACGTACTTAACATTTAAAAACAGTTATATGTAGGTACCTAGAGATAGTATCTTTAGTATGAAATAGTAGTTTATGAGGTAGTAGTAATGTCCTCCTAGCCGATTTCGGCTACGGCGGCAGAGACAGATGCGCAGGACATATTATAGTGCACAAGTGTGCGCGCAGACACAAGTGCACTCTCTATTCCCTTATTCTCATATTCCGATGGCACGGCAATCTGACACGATCGGTGAGAAATCAGGCGCAGGACCGACGGCTTAACGTGCTCTCTAAGGTACGGGGGTGTAACACCGCCATCTTCCCGACTCCGGACTGTTATTAGAAATTGAAAAATCCCAATAACAATTTTTGGTCCGACCTGGGATTCGAACCCGGGACCTCACGTCTGTGGTTGAACACGCTTACCACTATACCACGAGGCGTTTATGAGGTAGTAGTAGGTACACACTACATCGAAAGTTAGTAAGTATGTATGTCCGTATTACTTTCACGCAAGTGTTATACTGATTTAATTCAAATATTTAACAATATGGTATTACAAAAAATACTTAATAAATTATGAATTTCACCACATATTTTTCTAACATTCAAGTAATAAAATAAATAAATAAACGTTTATTTTGCTAATTTACGCACATAACAAAACAAAAACATTTAACATTTGGGTATAGCAAAATTGGTCCCAAACTCGGCATCTGCTAACACAACTCAGCTTGGAATACTATAAAACCTAACCTAACGTACCTACTAGAATTGTTTGTATGATTATTTTGATTATATTATGATATTTCATTTAAGTAGTGCTATCATAAAAAGGTAATAATAATGTCGTCGTAGCTGAATTTTGACAACTACAGTCATCATAGTGCACTCTCCGTTCCCTCTTCCTCATATTCCGATGGGACGGCAATCCGACACGACCGGAGAGAAATCAGGCGCAGGACCGACGCGATGGCTTAACGTGCTCTCCGAGGCACGGGGGTATATATAACTATGGTTGCCAATTCTCCCGGAAAAAAGGACTTGTGTTCAAAATCTCCCGGCTCCCGGAACGCGGGTAAAATCTCCCGGACTGGCGAGTGGCGTGCAAGTTGCATCCCCGGCGGGCTGTGGCAAAATTAAATTATTGTAATCTCATAATGTCAAAAATACCTTCCGACCATGTTCATAACCTTTTTTTTTCTTTTTCTGATCAACTGAGCTGGCTATCCTAGGTATAACACCGTGGACTTACAGACTCTAGTCTGTCATTAGTCATTGAAAAATAGCACTCTTTGTTCCAACCCGGGATTCCAATCTGGTTTGAACATGCTTACCACTAGACCACTAGACAAGAAGATACAGACGAAACCGGGTGGATAAGGAGTCTACACAATGGCCACACAAGGTTACAAAACCGATGGGTTCCCATGCGATGGCGCTGAGATTTACATGTGAACTATTGCGGACAGTACGCGGAAGCGGCCGCCATCTTGATCGAACGAAATGATGAAATGAATGAGACCGTTTACCGCCTTCGGGAAATATATCTAATATATAAAATTCTCGTGTCACAGTTTTCGTTGCCATACTCCTCCGAAACGGCTTGACCGATTCTCATGAAATTTTGTGAGCACATTGAGTAGGTCTGAGAATCGGCCAACATCTATTTTTCATCCCGATGTTCCCACGGGATCGAAAGTTACGCGGGTGAATCCGCGGGGCGCAGCTAGTTTTTTTTTATAAATTTGTTACTTTTTTGGCAAAAATTGTAAAGTCCTGCTCTTTGGCAAAGGGCAAGCGAGCAGACGTCATCCATTTCAATGACTAGGTAGGTACGCACATTCGAGAGTAGAGACATCCGCATGGAGGTTATACAAATGCGTTACCATTCTTCCTCCTCCAACCTCCATGGCCAAGATATTATAGAACATTTACGAACTTCATGAAATATAAGGGTTTTCTTATTAGTGCTATGTTTAAAAATCCTACTAATATTAAAAATGTGAAAGTTTGTATGTTTCTTTGTTTGTTTGTTACTCCTTCACGCAAAAACGGCTGAACAGATTTTCATGAAATTAGACACACACAGAGGGTAACTTGAATTAACACATGATAATTTTAATCATAGGATGACGCAAGTCGCTGCTAGTGGTACATAAAGAAGGGCCTTAAAATATTCTTTCGAATAATTCCACATTCAAAATAAATAGCACGTGCATTCATTATCTTATTATTATTATAAACACGAAAGTTTGTATATTTGTTTGTTTGTTTCTTTGTACTGCTAAACCGAGTTTCATGAAATTTGGTACATAGAGAGTAAATCGGATAACACATAGGACAGTTTTATCCCAAAAATTTACGTATGGGATGCCATGGGATGATTTTCTATTTTCCACGGGATCGAAATTATTGCGGGTGAAACCGCGGGGCGCAGCTAGTTCAAAAATAATTATCTTCCTGTTACACTTGTCCGTCCCTGTAAGTTCTCGAAAGCGCCCTTCCACGAAAAATATACAGGTATCGAGAGAAAAGACAAAACGTATGTCATTAATATCTATTATGTAATCTTCTCCAAGGCGGATTTCAGGTATCGACCTGTCGAAGTTGACATCTGGTTCTGCAGCGCTAGTAACCAAGTGCACTCTATAGTCTATACCCTCATTCTCATATTCCGACGGGATGGCAGTCCGACAATACCGGAGAGAAATTAATAAGACCGAAGCGACGGTTTAACGTGGTCTTCACCCAGGTTGTGATATTGCTAACTTCCTGACTCCGGACTGTTATTAGATAAGACTTTTTGGTCCGACCCGGGATCCAAGCCCGGGTCTTAACAGTGGTTGAACATGATACCACTAGACCACGAGACAATCAGTCAGTAGGTCAGCACGACCGGGAGGTTAGCATTCCTACATTACCTACACGAAATCGGCGTAAAGTGACAGCTGCGCGTCGCATTTCGGTCTAAGTGGCCGGTGGCCCATGGAGGGGGCAGGAGGGCCACGCTACGGATGTCTATTTGCGTCGGTA